>VZRX01018601.1:99609-216564 GCA_013398075.1 Notiomystis cincta | reverse complement strand
CCCCTTTAACTTTGAGCATAATGCCAGCCCCAAAGCAGCCAGATGCAGTGGCTGTGAGTCTGGAGTATGGTCCTTGGTCTGAAGCCTTAGTTGAAGTTCCTCTCAAAGCCTACAGTCAGGCTGCTCTGGACTGCAGCAGGCTGTAGAACCACACCTTGCTTCCCCAAATTCTTATTTAATATCTTGTCTAAGATAGAAAACAAAGCTGAAGGAGACTCTCCTTTGCCCATTGTACCACAAAGCCTGAGGGCTGGCACGTGTTGATAACCCAGGTACCCCATTTTAATGCAAACTCACATCAGCTTGCACCACATCATGCCCTAGGATCGATTCTGAAAGGCGCATGGAAGCAGGTGCTTCATCCATCTTCACGTGCTCCTCCTCAAGTGTTTCTTTAAGTACCCTCAACGTCAGTAAAACGAGCCCAAGTTGAGAGCAGAGGCTTAATCAGATTAACAATTATAATCATTCCCATCCATCACCGCAAAGCAGCTGCAGTGCTGCCGAATCCGTTCTGCTCCAGGAACCCGGGAAATCGGAGCTGTACCTGATCAGCCAGACAAGGGCAGCTCCGGGCTCGCTGTAAAGAGGAAGAGAGCGATTGCTCAGCCTGACTCCTTGATTCATATTTTTTAATGAGCCTTGAGAGCCTCCCCAGAAATTATTAAAGCCTCTCCAAGGGCTGGTGCTCACGCTGTGATAACTCCCTGTGTGAACATACCAGGGCATGGGCAGCGAGGCCTCTCCTTTGCTTTCTGCAATTCAGCATTTGTCCAACCTCATTACAGACTCAGCAAGGGGCTTTTTCCCCCCCATAATCATCTCTTTGCCACACATCGGTGGATGGCAGCAAAAGCAACCTGGGGTATTTGTTATAAACCACCCTGGCTGTGGGTTTGAGGGAGCCTCCTGCTCCTCAGGGTTGGGTTATAAATCTGGGATGTGTGAAATCAGGCAGGATTAGGGAATACCATGACATTGCAGCAATGGGGACCTTCATGGGGAGGATTTGGGCTGAAGACTAGGCAGTGTACAAGTATGTGCAATATTTAAAGGTCCTAGAGCTAGAGTTGGGCCCCCAAATGCCTGCAGGGATGGAGATGCTTGAGGAGGAACAGGATGGTTTGCTCCATGCCTGCTGCCCTGCCTTTCCTGACAGTGGAAGCAGCAGAGCAGAGGGATGCAGCTTCAGACCAAGTTCATATTTCAAACATTCCAGAAATCCCATGTGCCAGAATGACATAACTCTGCTGGCCTACAAGAAAATGTCATTACTGGGTGAGTGTCAGTGACCCGTGAGAGCAAGAAACCCTCACAGCTCCCTTGGAGAGTTTTGATGTTATAGGGGTGATTTTTCCACTGTGAATATCCTATATGGGGTGATTTCAGGGCTTGAAATCAGCTTGTATATGGTGCTAATAGAGTGGCCCTGTGAATAGTAATAGCACCACTTCTCCCATCAAGTGAAATGGGAGAGGCAAGTGTCCCCCCAGGACTGCTAAGTCTCTCTATTACTCACCAGCCTCATCCTGATAAGTCAAAACTGCTGTGTTGTACTTCCCTCCCACCTCCTTTGGCATTTCTGAGCTCTGGCTCAAGCAGGAATTATGGGGTGAGCTGGCTTGGGCTGTGTAAGGGAGCACTCCGGCCTCTGTGGTTATACAAGTCCTTGCAATCACCTCAGGATGTGGGAAGCTGTTTTCCCATCCAGTCAGGCTATGGCATGCAGAGGTGCTCAGCACAAGGGTCTGTGCCAAGGCTTTCCCATCCCCATGGACCTGTCTGCAGAGTGGGGCAGGAAAAAGGAGCCTGTCCAAAGCCATGCTCAGGAGTGGGGAGACCCAGCAGCAGGATGGGGAAGGTGTGGGTGCAGGGCTGGGGATGTGCACTGGCTCTTGGAGGGCAGAGGAGCTCACAAACCATTCTGCTTCCCTCGGAGGTGGATCAAAAGGAGGGATTATAGGAAAACCAGAGCACAAAATTAGGGTACATGTGAGTGCAGCACAATACATTTGAGTGACAGACCCTGATAACCCAGAGGGGAGGGTGCAATGATGTCACTGTCACGGTTTCACTCTCTTCCCTGCAGAGGCTGGAGAAGCCAGACCTGCTCCCCAGCCAAAGGGAAACAGCCCCCATGGCTCGGGGGTCAGACCACTGTTTCTTCTGGAAGTTTATGGCAATCCTCTTGGGGGATTAAAATGCAGCCGCCGAAGCTGCTCGTGCAGGATTTACGATGTGGCCTCAAAATACAGGAGAGAAGGAAAGCTGAACTCTCCTTTGATGTTTGCAAGTGTAAACTGCAGACCTGAGCTGAACACACTGTAAATAAGGATCATTAATCATCAGCTAAGTGCCGTGCAGTTGCTGTTATTTACTATAACAACATAAATCATCAGGAGCCACTATCGTGTTAATTTGGATTTAGTATGGATTAGTATGGAAAAAAGAATATCCTCACCTCTTTACAAAATACATAACTTTACTTGTAAACACATACAGATGTGCTGTGGCTTTTGTTCCTTACTTTCGTCCAGCTAGGAAGCAAGTCAGGAAAACACTCTGGGAGCTCTGCACAGGAGGGATTGCCAACAGTTCAGGCCAAGCTGCAGCCCAACAAAATCTGTCTTGTGCTGACACAGTAAATCAGCACCGAGCGGGGAAGCAAGACCAGGAGGTCTTGGACCTGTTTTGCCACTCCCAACCTTCCTTCCAGCCCCTGTGCAGGGCGTCGTGCTGCCTCTTCCCAGCTACTGCATTGCATGGATCTCTGCAGTAACTCCACGGGTTTCATTATTTTTTCATCTGTGGCGCAACTCTGGCCTTCACATTTAAAAAGCACCAGGCATGGGTTTTGTGGGATGCTGGAGCCTGCTGCTCCTGCCTTTGGAAGGAAGGCTTAGCAGGTGTCATGAAAATTAATCCACAAACACCAGAGGTTTATGTCCAAAAAGGAGACAGAGGAGTCCTGTTACTTTATTCGAATAAAGGCAGAGGCCATGGGGCATTTCCCCTGGGATCTCTCAAATTTTTGGAGGACGCAGCCTCCTTTTTATCCCAATTTCCCGGCCGCATGTCCCTCTCTCTTTCCTCACTGGCTGAGGTACTTGAGAGGTACAGACTTCCCGGAATGCCTAATACCTAAAACCCCTTTTTACTGTATAATCCAAATACACACACATCTTCATTTTATTTTAAACTAAGGGAGCATTATCCATGTATTTCATATTCTCCAGAAACGCAGCTGTACTCCTTGCAGATGTATTATTTTTCCCCGATTTGACTTTATTCAAGCTAAAAGGTGGGGCTGAGACACTCAGGCACCAGAGCAAGGCTGGCAGGGCACCAACATGACCATACCTGGCGTTTTGGTGAGGAGCTCGTGCCAGACTGGCTCCATCCCTCTCCACAGATCATTTCTAAATTTGGTGGTGACACAGCTTCACTGCTCAGGGATCCTCATCTCAATGCCTGGGCACAGCATCTGTCTCCTCAAGCACTCAGGTGTAGCTGGGGGGTCTGCTCTAGCACCCAAAATAACTTGAATTTTTAAAGGCTGTTAAGAAATCGTAACAAATTTCTTCCCAAAGTCACTCCACACTCCTGGTTATCTGCATTATCCTGGTGGAACTGGGGGTGCTGATCCCTGACTGAAGGTGTGGAGATCCCTGACACTGGAGGCCACCAGTGCTGCCTTAGCTGGAGGTTAGTCCTGATTAAGAAATAGGCATTGATACCTGGGAAACAATTATGGTTTGCATTTTTAAAATGTAACTGGAAGGGAAATAAAAAAGGAATTGATTTTTTTGGGGTGGTCGAAAGATTTCCCTTAGGCTTGAACTTGCAACAATACATTTAAAAATAGTCACAGGTGAAAAGAACAAAAGCAATGTTTCACCTGCACTTTGACTCCTCTGGGTCCAAAAATGCAAGTAATTGCCTTTAATAGTCTCTGTCATTTTTGACCTGTGTTTTGTGTGTGCCAGATGAACAGACATCAAACCAGGGTGAATTTCTCCAAGCATCGAGCCAGAGCTGAGGTTTGCATAAATTAAAACTGGGTCAATTATAATAACTCTAGCACAATAGGGATGGTATAATAAGATTAATTAGAGGGGGGCTAATAAGGGGGTTTAAGCCACAGCAGTACAAAACCTGCACCCAGGTTCTCCAGCAGTTTCCTTGGACTTGTATCCCACTCAACTCAAGGGCAATCCAACATTTAAAAGCTGCTGCAGAGCCTTGACTGTGTTTTCCTGAGCATTCAGGCTTGCCTCACACCGACCATATGTCTGTCTCTGTCTGCTAGCAGATTGCACCAAATATTTTCCTTCTTTATGGTGGCTGAGCAAACAAACACCATCTGTGGGGCTCGCTGAGGGAAATCCTGGCCCCTTCGGTGCCAACAGCAACACAGCCACACATGCCCATGGGGCTGACATTTCCAACATCCATAGCCCGAGACAAGAACTTCCCTCTGCTCCTCATTTCAGCCCAGTTGAGTCAGGACCTGGCTTTTGAAGACTTAAATTCAGATGGTATTAAAGAAAAGTTGGGTCCCATCAAAGCAGACTGCCTAGACTGACCCAGGTTAATGAGACTGCCTTAGGGTGGTGGTAGGCGGAAGAGGGCAAGAAGGCTGTTTTTTGGTTGGCCCTGTCTTAGATGTATCCACCCTACTGGGGACTTTGGGCATTCTCCAGCCATGCTGAAATCCCTCTAATCCCAGGACTGATGGGGATTTTTGGTCTTGCTTGACCTGCTTAGAGCCAGAGGTCTTGGAGGGCAGCTAATGTGGGATGCAAATTATTCCCTGTTCAAACCTTTTTTTCCTTTGGAAATTAAAACTCCGAGGAGCACCACTTGGTATGGAGGGTCTGTTCCATCTATCCCTGCACCCCAGCACTGGAGCAGGGGAGCATCAGCAGACACTGCAGCAAAGGTGTGAACATGATCCCCGGCTGGGCACAGGGTTTTCTCATGCTTTGCTGTTCTCTGCTATTTGTCTTTCTGCAAAAAAAAAAAATCCCTTTCCTGGTCAAACCAGAAGGGTAATTTAAATTTTGTAAAATGCCCCCCAGTTTTGACCCGTGTGGGCATTGACAGAGCTCTCCTGCCGGGCGATGGGCCCAGCGGATGCAGGTGGAAATTACCTGTCACCTCTGCTGCTTTTCCACTTGCGCTTCTGCAGTGCTGGGTCCAGAGCTTGTGCCCTGACCAAATCTTTTGTACAAGTGCCCTTTGGATTTAGCAATTCGCATGGTGAACAGCAGAACCAATGAACCACAGGCTTCTCTGCTGCTGCCTTTAATTAAAAATGCCATGTCTAACACCAGCAGATGTTCTTGCTATCGAGACTCAAGGAATAATTTAATGTCGTGTAATGCAATGCTGACTATGCTGCTAGTTGTTAAAGTGTAATAGGTTTTTTTTTATTATTATTGTTATTTCCTTTTGGGAAGCAAATCCCTCAATATTTGAAATCTTGAAACTTCGTAGTCCAACAGCCCTAACCAATTACTGCACCGAACAATCTCAGCAGCCCCATGTCTGTCAAACCAGAGCCGCAGCCCACGATGCCTCTGTGACCACAGTGAACTCACAGGGCTTTGGGTGTGGAGCAAAATTGGCCCCAGAGGGGTGGCCTGAGGAGCAAACTAAGCCTATTAAAGACTTTGATTCAGACATTTGGGGAGAGAGGGAATTCAAAGATGAGGCTATGCCTCCTCCAATTTTTTCTTCAGCCTTCTGATGAAGAGGATCCATCCTGTTGCTTGCTGTGGGTGCTCAGCACGTCAAGCTGAGCACCCTTTCCTGGCAGGGTGCAGAGTGGTTTCAGGATGTGCTCTGTATTCAGGTGGATGAGAGCAGAGGGATCCCCTCTTCACGGAGCTTTGGCTCTTTTAACCCCTGGGAAAACAACTGATTTACAAACCTCAATGGAACTGCCTCCCTCTGCACGCTCCCTCCTGTTACAAGATGAATCATATAATAATTGTATATTTGTTGAGAAACAGCTGGGGAACTTCACCGAATGAATATAATATCAGGTAGCGGCGCATTTCCATAGAAAGGTCTTTACCAGATGGGCAATGCTTTGAAACAAAGCACGAGGTAGATGAGGATTTTTCACCTTCCTCGTCAGCCAGGGAGCCGAGCCATCCTTCAGCACGGATTTGGCTGTGGAGCTCGGCATTGTTTGGGAATCACATTTCAGACCAGCACGGCGAGGATGAGCGCTGCCTCAGCGGGGTACGGAGCTGCTGATTCATGCACGCAGCAAATGCCGCCGCCTCACTATATCACAGCACTGCTGAAACCCTTTTACTGGCTTTCTGTCATGCAACAAATTTATTTTAAAGTCTGTGGGCCTTATACTGCCTGCAATGGCTTTACTTGTGCTTTAAATACTGCATAAACCAAATTTAGAGATGTATTTCTTGCTTCCCTCTGCTCCCCCCTTCTTTTTTTTTTTGCTTCTGGCTGTCCAATTGGTTGCAGTAATTCACTGCTAGAGAAGACATTTCTTAGATTTCCAAGAGTGCCAACTCCTTAACCTTTATAAAATTAAGGAGAATGAATCATTCGTGACTTTTACATCTTCCTTGAACACAAGTATTTGTTAGATGCGGGCTGCCCAGGGCAGTGCTTTGCCTCAGTTTAACTCAGTTGTAAATGTTTGTAAATTCCCACATAATGTCTCAGCACAATGGAAACTATTGCATCTGTGGATTTATTGGGAGAGACACTAAACATATTTCAGCTGGAGGAAAGGAAGAGGAGGCACTTATCTGGTTTACTGTCCTATACAGTATATATCGGCATCTCATATTTTGTGAACATAAATGCCAGGTTGGATCAAGTGTTGTTTGTAACCTGCTCCGAATGCTTCAAATTGTGTTAAAGTTTCATCTCAGCAGTGAGGCCTTTTGCCATCTTTCAGGATCTCTGGTGCGCTGGGAGATTCTGGGAGCTGTGTTTCTGTGGAGCACAGGATGAGCCAAGTAACAGGGAGTAGGATGTTAAGGTTGTACCAGGCAACTCTTTATTCTTAAGGGAAAAATGACAGGCTTAGCTTATTTTGTGACTTTATCCTGTTTTTGGCAATGTGAGGGAGCAGGTGCCTATCCCAGCTCCATCCCCTGCAACCAAGGAAAGGAGTGTGAATGTGCCTTGTCCAGAGGTGTCCCTTGCTGTCATCCCCCTCCTGCATCCAGATATGGGCACACAGGCTGGGAAGAGGCACGATGGGACAACCGGGCCCCTGGCTTGCAGGGCTTGGGGACAAGCTCCTCTTTGGGCAGCACAGGCCCAGGGCACCTGTGCCTGCCCCTTTCCCTCCCCCAAGACAGGCGAGGAGGATGCTGCTGTGCCCTGAAGCAGCTCACTGCAGTCAGATCCTACCAGACACACATCCGAGCCCGCCTGCTGCCCGCGAGCATCCGACACCTACACGTGTCCCTGACAAGGAGCGCTTTGCAACACAAAGTGGTTTCCTTACACTTCCACGCTCGCCTCCACGGCTGCTGTTCTTCCCCCAGCGCCGCTTCCCTGGCGGATCCGCGCCGCCGCGGGTGCCGGGCTGTCGGCAGAGGGGACACTGCGCCGTGTTATTAACGCAGCGGGGCTTCCCTGAGCGCCAGAAAGCAACAGCCCATTACAGAGACACAGCCACACTTTTCACAGCCGGATCCGAGCGCGCTGAGGCAGCTCCTGCGCTGCCGATGGCAGCAAACAGCCCAGCTCTCGGCGCCGGGGAAACGAGGCGTGCGAGGAGCGCGGGGCTGGCGCCCATCCCGCTCCGGCCCTCGTTCTCTGAGGACAGTGTCACCTGCAAAGGCTCTGTTTGAGCTCGCAGCCCCTCCGTGGATCCCTCTCTCACGGATAGGCATTGGGAGTTACCAGACAGCGTGATGCTGCTTCATCCTGGGATGTGTCAGCTGCAAAGGTTCTCAGATCCAACGGGATGTGAGATTTCACAATTCCACATCCTGTGAGGAGCTCACGTCCCTGCACCTCTGGCTCATATTAGTAAAAAAAGATAAATATTTAGCTTTCCATAAAAAGCAAAATAAAAATTATAAAATTCACAGTTTAGACGATCCCTGGTGTTCAGGAGCCACAGAGGGAACCAGCTAGAAAAGCAGAGGAGTGTGACACTTGAAAACTGGAGAACTCCCCTCTTGGAAGACATTAATAACTTATTAAGAAATACTTTCAGCCCTGATTTAACACTCATTTACCTAGAACTCCTTCTGTCTTGATAAGGTAAGGCTGGGACACCCTTCTGATGGCTGTTTTCCATGACTATCGCCAACCAAATTTTGCAGCTCCACGCCGCCACGTCCTTTTATGATGAAGTTCCCTCAAAGAATAACTTGCTCACTTTAATCATGTTTTCTCTGAGATTTATGGCTTGATGCTTATTCACTGGCGGAGCTTCTCCACGTGAAATGTCAGTAAGCCCGTTATAAATTGCTCCTGGCATTCCTGCTCTATCTTTTACTTGGCCAGGAGTATTTCTACCTGAAAGTGATAAATTCCTGCTATAACTGCTTTATGTGCTCCAGTAATTACACTGTAGAGGGATGGCGGGGCTGCGTCTCTGTGGAGGTACCACCTAAAAAACATCAACCTGAAAAAGTGGGAGATTGGGCTGAAGCCTGGAGTGCTGCAGGACACAGAGGCTGAGGGAAAATCCACTCTGGAAACCCAAAATAACGGTGACTGGTGAGGTATCTCTGTCAGAGGGAAGGGGTAGAAGAGAGAGAAGAAAATGAAATGTTTAAAGTCAGGGTGGAAAGGCATTGGCACAGGGCAGGTGCCGTGCCTGGGCTGGGTGCCAGACATGAGGGGTGGGTGCCCTCAGCACCACAATGCTGTGTCCACCCACCTGTCTCAAGTCCTGTTTGGGTAGGGGATATTTATGCTGTGATAGACATGTTTGTTATAGACACACAAACACTGGAAAGATGTATACAGGAGCATCAAGTTTGGGTATGTGATCACTTTGGACGCTGTTGTGGTATCTAGATGGGCTGAGACCAACAGCAGGAAGTTCAAAAAGGCTGAGTGGGTCCTGCACTTCAGCCACAATAACCCCCTGCAGCTCCAGGCTGGGGCAGAGGGGCTGGAAAGCTGGGAAAGGCCCTGGGGGTGCCGGTGGCAGCAGCTGAACATGAACCCAGGTAGGCAATAAGGCCAAGGGCACCTGGCCTGTGTCAGGAATATTGTGGCCACAGGACCAGGGAAGTGATTTTTCCCCTGTGCTGGGCAGTGGTGAGGCCACACCTCAAGTGTTGTGTCCATTTCTGGACACTTCAGGGCAAGATGGATGTTGAAGGGCTGGAGCAGGTCAGAAGAAGGGTAGTGGATCTGGGGAAAGGTCTGGAGCCCCAGGAGCGGAGAGGGAGATGGGAAAGGGGCTGAGCCTGGAGCAAAGGAGGCTCGGGGGGACCTTGTGGCTCTGCACAACTCCCTGACAGTGGCTGGGCTCTGCTCCCAGGAAACAGGGACAGGAGGAGAGGGAACGGCCTCAAGCTGCACCAGGGGAGAGATTCAGGATGGACATCGGGAAGAATTTCTTCATGTGATTAGACACTGGAAGGGGCTGCCCAGGGAGATGGTGGAGTCATTGTCCCTGGAAGAGTTCAAGGAAAGAGTGGATGGGGCACTCAGTGCTCTGCTCTGGTTTATACGGTGGGGACCAGCCACAGGTTGAACTCGATGGTCTCAGGTCTTTTCCACCTGTGTGGAAAACCACGCTGTGAAAAGCCAGTGTCCATAAAGGAGAAAGAGAGTCCTGAAATTTTATTTGAATAAAGGGAGAGAGTCCACTGGGGCACACTCCCGTGAGGTTTCTCTCTGGAGGTTTCAGAGGACACAGCCTCATTTTGAAAGGAATGAGAGACTTGTCTTTACAAACAAGCTGTGGGGTCTGCTGGTTGATGAAATTAGTATTGAGAGATACGAGAAATAATGGGAAGAGATTCCATAGGAATTCCCCTGATTAGCACCAGGAATAGACAGGAAGATGTGTGTGTATTTGGAATATACAGTAAAAAGGGGTTTTAGGTATTAGGCGTTCCGGGAAGTCTGTACCTCTCAAGTACCTCAGCCAATGGGGAAAGAGAGAGGGACATGCGGCCGGGAAATTGGGATAAAAAGGAGGCTGCGTCCTCCAAAAATTTGAGAGATCCCAGGGGAAATGCCCCATGGCCTCTCCCTTTATTCAAATAAAGTTACAGGACTCCTCTGTCTCCTTTTTGGACATAAACCTCTGGCGTTCGTGGATTAATTTTCCTGACAATTTTATCCTGAACTCCTGGCTGCAAATTGCCCTCATCCTTTCGCCACTGGCTGAGGTACCAAGAGAAAGGTACAGCCTTTCCAAACAGCCTACTGCATATTCCCCTTGTTACATGGATCGTCATTTGTCCCTAAAGCTCGGAAGTTCAGACGCTCTGGGTTCTGCGGTAGGCTCACAGATTTGTGCGGACCCATTTCTCCTACTACCCTAAAGTTCAGAAGTTCAAACTGTCTGAGTTCTGTGACAAACTTGCACGGTTTGATGTTCCTAGAGACAAAAACACCCATTTTTCCTCAAGACTGTCACGCCATTCTTTCAGACCTAGTCGTTCCTGGAGACATTAATAGCCTATTTTTCTATCATTTCTGAAGACGCCTGCCCACCGAGTCGTATGTGAACTCATTTTTCCTATCACACCCTCACTGACCCCGCGTTTCTCGGATCTCGGCCCCCAATTCCACCCCGCCCGCCATTTCCCCAGCCCGCCCCTCACAGGCGGCCCCGCCCCGCTCCTGGAGCGCGGGAAACCCTGAGGGCGGGGAGCGCGCGCGCGGCTCCCGCGCCTGCGCAGTGGCGGCGGGCTGGGGATTCGGAGCGGCGGCGGGAAGCGCTGAGGACGGAGCTGATGAGGGAGCGCTGAGGGACCCGCCGAGGGAAGCGATGAGGGAGGCGCTGCGCGGGCGCTCGGGCAACCAGCCGGCCCCGGGCAGCCCCCTCGGTCCCGCCGCCCCCTCCATGGCGCCGCCCGGGCACCCCTGGTCCCACACCCGCGCCGCGCTGGGGCGGCTGGAGAGGGCGCTGAGCTGTTCGCGCTGGTAGTAGATGTCCTCCTTTCCCCCCCCTCCCTGTTTTCCCTCGCTGCCCGCGCCGTGTGGCCGCGCGTGTTAAAAGTGCCGCGTTTCTCCTTCCTCTGCCCACAGCGCCGGTGTCCTGCGGGAGCCCGTGTCCCTGGGGCAGTGCGAGCACGTCTTCTGCCTGTAAGTACCGGGGCTCACCCGCCCGCCGCCGTGCTCTGGAGAAAGGACCGGGAAGTGGGCACGGTGGCGCCTTCTGGCCCTTCCCGGGGGCTGAGGGAGAGAGGAAGGAGGGAGCTGCTGTTCCCCTCTGGGTCCCATGCCGGACTGCTGGTTTAGGCTTCAGCATGCTGGCCAGGTGTGACGGGAACCCTCAGTCTGATGGAGGGAATTGTCCGCTTGTAGTGGGGTAGAATTCCAGACCAACTTGAAGTTCTCATCATCCTCAAGTCCTTTCTCTTTCTCTTCACATAAAGAAAAACGAGCAGCTTGCAAAGGTGTTTCCTGTTTCCGAGGGGGTTTTCCTCTGCTCCAGAGGCCTGGGTGGTGCTTCTTGTTGGTTTGGCCTTCTACCAAGACTTTGCTCCTTCAGAAATGCCTCTATATCTGTTCCTGTTTTCACGTGCATCCAAACACGTTGGGATAGGCAGGGTTACCCCTACTTACAGCTGGTCAAATAATCTGAGTGCTTAAAAAACTGATTTAAATTAAAAATATTCTGCCAACAAGACACTTGGGGTGGTGGTCATGTCAGCTGTCATAGGACAACTCACTGCATCATCAGTGCAGGCAGAGACCGAAATATTTGTGCCCCAGAACCGGCTTTGGGTGAGGTGGTGGAACCTTTTGGCTGCTCTTCACAGCATGCACATGCAAACATGGGGAGTTAAAAGGTCCTCTGTATATCTTGAATAGTTTCTCTGCACAGCGCAGGTGTAAGCAGGCTGATAAAATCCTGCCTTTGTTAGGATGGAAAGGAAGGATACTCTCTAACCTGTGCTTTCTAACACAGTATCGATACTCAGCTTTGCTTCCTGCTAATCTATAGGCACTATGTCAATAACAGCTGAGGAAACCCTCCCTCCATCATGGATGTGTATCCACTCCCTGTCTTCAGCTGTACTTTCCTAATAGGAGTTTACAGTGTTGAAGGCCTGAAGGGTAAAATACAAGCAGAATATTTACAGGCTTTTTAAGGAGTAACTGATTATGGGACAGATGCCCTCAGCATCTTTTCCCCCCAGTATGCATGTATGAAAAAATGCACAGGTGATTTATTTCTCTCCAGACACGTGTTCTTTCACAGCTGTGGCCATTCATTGCTGTAGAAGATTTTTGAAGAGGGACAGGGCAAGGGGGAATGGCTTCGCACTAAAAGAGAGCAGTTGCATTGGATATTAGGAAGAAATTGTCCCCTTGAGAGTGCTGAGGCCCTGGCACAGGTTGTCCAGAGAAGCTTTGGCTGTCTCATCCCTTGAAGTGTCAAGGCCAGCTTGGACAGGGCTGGAGTAGTGGAAAGTGTCCCTGCCCACGGCAGAGGGTGAAATGAAATGGGCTTTAAGGTCCCTTCCAACCTGAACCATTCTATGATTCCGCTGTCTGAAAGAATCTTAAATTATGTATCTCATTTATACAACCTGTCTACAAATTATTTTGTAAAATAACCCCCAGAAACTTGTAAAAATTATAAATATGAATATATGGCTTAATAAAAGGTAATTGTTTAGCTTTTGGGCATCTAAGGCCTTGTAGTTTTATTTTGGATAACCCCTATGTATTCTAGGTGGTAGATTTCAAGCACCCACTGTTGAAGTTTTGTGGGGGTTTTTACAGAAAAATGTTCCAAACATCAAGAAGACAATGCAGTTTGTATTGGTGAAGCTGGAAAGAATAGCTAACAGGAGTCCCAAGTGCTCATTAGCAGCTATTTCTTGCTCCAGAAAAAGGAGTTTATTTGCTATTATCTGAGTTATTGTTGTGCTTGATCTTTTCTCTTTTGTGTGCCTGACCTTTTAGGAGGAATTTCATCTGTCCTTTGATGGCTGAGTCTTGGACAGTGGCTATTTTTTTAAATAAATCTGAATAAATTCAGATTAATTTGTTTAGAAGCAAATTAGGTAGGGCATGGATCCAGTCTGCAGTACTCTGATGTGAACTGGTTCTGGTCCACTACTGAAGACAGACATTTATTAACACACCTGGGAAGGGTTGGCGCTTCTGAGATACGAAGGGAATTATCTGAAACTAATGAACTGCAGTACTCAGGTCACACATAAAGCAACTGCTTCTCCCTCAGCTTGGTTTTGTTATGGACAGTGATATTTATCAAGATCGGTTTCTGCAGTTTTGTTGGGAGAGCTGTGCTAGGTTACCTGCAGTCATTTTCAGTTGACTACAAAACCCCAACAGCTGCACGTAAATAGGAGATGTTCTGGTGTAAAAGTCATTCTGCACTTCCTTTGCAGTGCCATTTACAGGGGTGGGGAACCTGAGGCCAGCTTCCCTAGAGGAGGAGACCTGGTGTTGGCCCTTCCCTTTGCTCCAAGTGATTTGTCAATGCCATCTGGGATATGTTGGAGCCAAGAGCTGTGCTTCAGTCTCCCAAACACAGCAGTGCCTCAGCCACGAGGGCCTCTGCCTGTTTAAAGCACAAAACACACCGAGCAGCAATTTTTACATGAGTGGTGGTGAGGTAACTGAGCCTTTTGAAATTGACTCAGTCTTGGCTGTGTGAAACTATAATCTGTATTTAATAGGATTGATGGGAGATGGGACATAACAATGGCCTTTGAATGTTGCAGTTCAGGTGCAAATCATAAGGTCTTCTCACTGGTCTAATCAAAAGAATAAAAGATTTTAGGCAGATATGGGGGAGAGTAGTATTACTGAGTAAATCTGTTTCCTCACCCATCCCATCATCTGAAATAAATACTGTAAAAGAGCAGTGATAAAATACCCTGAGCACCTGGAGATCCTCATGGGACTTCATACAGAGAAGTGTTCACAGAGGTGAAACTTCTTCACAGCATCTAGCAAATTTCAACTAGGAAAAAGCAGAAATGATAGTTTACTATGGGTTGGCTTTCTGGCACTTGTTCAAAAATGGCAGGCTGCAGAATAGCAGATGTAAAAGAATGTGTAGTTTTAACTGTTAAGCCTAATTGTTACCTAGAGTCAAACAGCAGTGGGACTTTGGAAAATTTGGGTCAGCTTGTGAGTGTGGAAGTCACAAGGCACCGCATTTTTCACAACAGTGTCCTGACAAGGCTCTGGAAGTGGGCTGCTTAGTTACGTTCAGCTTGTCACTTGCCACGATAAATACGTCCTGTCCTGCACTTGTGACTGACTCGTGTGGGCTTTACAGCAGCGGTTTGCCAATGCTAAAATAAGAGCTTCTTGCTGAGCGCCGGGCTGTGAAATGGGTGCAGTAGATAACTTCCACTGGATAATGGGTTTCCCCTTGCCTTTCAGATCCTGTGTGGGTGACTGTGTTGGCGCCGAGTGCCCCGTGTGCCACGTGCCAGCCTGGGTGCAGGACGCTCAGATCAACCGGCAGCTGGATAACATGATCCAGCTCTGCAGCAAGCTGCGGCAGCTCCTGGGCGGCGCCGGCGCCTCAGGTGAGACTCACCAGGGTCCCTGGTGGCTGCAGATTCCAGGCCGCTCCGTTTCATCTCACAGGCTTTACAGGGAATGAGCAGTGCAGCCCTGCTTAAAATTCTGAGAGGCTGTTCCTAATCATGTTTGGAAAATTTGATTTGAAGAGAGCTGTCTGTATGGATTGCTCGTTCTTTGAATCTGTTTTACTAAGGAATCCGCGGGAGCGGGTTCGTCCATAATTTATTAGAATCCATCTTCCAAAATTAGATGAAAGTGGGAGAGATTGCCAAGTCACGTGGCACAAACCAGGGGCACAGGTTGTCATATCTTATGGGAGCCCCCATGTGTAATGTGCTGCATTGTATTAGGAGGGCCCTATTAAAGAATCAGTGCATATCTTCTCCCGCTTCTTGGGTTTCTGTGCACTGAGTCGTGCCTGCTGTCCCAGTAATTTTCAGTTTAGGGCTTTTGCACGTGGGAAAAATTATCTATGTTCCTTGTGTGAAAGGGGAAGGAAGCAAGTCTTAACTCATTTATTTTCTGGTCCCTAACAATCATCTAGTCTGCTGCAGTGAAGTTTTGTCATTGCTGAGTGTGCTAGAAGATTGCAGAGAATGTACTCTGGGAATTCATCTCTATCAAATTTTAGGTTTTTTGTCAAAGTAGGAAAAACTGTAGTGAAATAAGTGTAGGTGATCGTGTGTTTCTTCTGCAAGCTCAGAGAGGAGCATTTATGTAATGCCAAGTTTTGGAAAACATTAATTTAGTTGTCAGATACAGAATAGGTAATTCTTCCTTCATTGTTGCTTCCTAATATGTTTGTCTAAATTAAAGATTCTTTTTCTATATCTAATCCCATGAGCACCTTCATTCATTTATGGAATAGCTCTTTATTGACACCAAAGTGCATTTTAAGTGAGGAGGCTGGATGCCTGTGTCCAAGTGTAAAGGAATACATTTTATATAGATATAAAATATTATGGTGATTAAATCTTCTGGAGCATAGAAAACAGATGATGGCTTAAATAGGATTTCAGGGAAACATTTTAAGTGATGAAGACTTTTAAAAGCACACTTGGAAGAGAATCATTCTGAGAGGAACTATTTGTGGTGCTGTAATAAAGCATTTAAAATACAACATGGTAGCATTAACAATACTGTTTAGATGTTTTGGAGAACTCTTAGAGATGGATTAACTCTTAAAAATTAGTCTGATGTTGAACTGGACTAAAAGTTGAAAAATACATTTAATCCCATAGTTCTTCTAAAATAAAGTCTGCATGGTGTGGCTAGGCTGCAGAACTAAATGAGGTTCTTTTATCACCCCCTTGTTCTGACTTAAAAGCAGACACAAAGTTGAAGTTTACAGAAGTGTTTTATATGAAATGATTTGGAAGATGCCTTTCTGCCACTTGTAATCTCTGCAGTGTGCTAAGAATTATAGAGTGGCCTTTTGGAAGTTTGGTGCTGAGGTCAGGAGAGAAACCTTCTGAGCTGGTAATAGGTCACTGTCAGGTATGGCTTGAATTTGTAAGTAAATGAGCACACTTCTAAGAACACCCAGTTATGTGTTGGAAAAAGAAAATGCATGGTTGAGGATCACAGGATATTGTAGCTTTAGAGATCTTCAGAGCAAATTCTTCAGGATGTTTTGTCCCTCATCTCCTGAAAATCTGTCACCTCCCATAGATGTCTGGATACATTAAGTTCTGCCTTGAACTTAATGTATCCAAAGTGAAATATGTTTGAGTTTGGAGAATCGGGGGTTCTCTTCTCTTGTTAAGGACTTGCTTTCATGTTCTTACAGCACTGTACTTCTGTCAACAGTATTTTCTTCTCTTTTGTGTTAGAAGGTCAGAAATTGTGCTTTATGTTCCAGTAAAGGAAATAGACCGAAAAATCAATCTTTCAATGCAGGAAAGGAAGAGGAGCAGTTGAAAAAAAGAATATTTCCATATATTTGTGTTATGTTCCTTTTGCATACTTTGCTATGTATGCCTTGTTTTCAGACAGTTGTGGCTTCTCTTAAATGTTGTTTGAGATCTTTGTTGACACTGAAATTTCTAATGCAAGTGCATCCTACTACTCATTTTTTTAGTCTCTGACAGAGCATGCAGTAAGTTGTGTGTTTTTCTTGTAAAAAAACCCACAGAACTGCTGTGACTGAAAAGGATAGGGTTAAGCTCACACTGAATATTTCAAATATAAAAGTCTCTGTACCCTGAGGTTGCACAGTAGACATGAGAGGGATCTCACTTTGTATTCCAGTGGGATAAAAATAGCTTTTGCCAAACAGCCTGTGCATTGTAAGAAGCAGCAGCAAATAATTCAGGAAAGACTGCACAAACCAGCTAATACTTCCCTTTTAAATTAGAGGGAAACACAGCAAATGACACTCCTGGGGTGACTGAAGAGAAATTGACAAACAACAAACCTGAAACCGGCTAGAAAATGCAAATCATAGGTGGAAAATTCAAGCTATAGGTAGGAAATGCTGAGCCTCCAAATTAATGCAGTTGTTAGAGGTTTTATATCCTTAGTCCATGGCAAGGTGAGGAGAACTGGCTGACCTTTTGGCTGGCCTGTCTTGTGCCTTCCCAAGGGTAATGGGAAGGTGGCTGGCAGGTGCCACAGATGGGATGTCAGCAGCTCAAACCCTTTAGCTCTGATGTTCCCTTGAGACATCTTGAGAGCTGATGTTGGTGGGATGATTGGCTTTATAGGTGGATAATTCCTGAGAACTTGATGAATCATGGGCATAGTGTATATAAAACACTAGCTTTGTTGATTTACAGTAATGATTTTGAAAGAGAAGTTCTAAATACTTTTCTATGTAATGTTCTTTAAAAGGAAGAGATGGTTGTAAATGTTTAGAACCATCACCAACCATTTATAGTTGATTTTACTTTATTCTTTGTAACGATCTGCTTCACACATCAAACAGGAAGCCTTCCTCCCCTCTTCTCATGCAGAGCTACACCTTGCAGGTGTTGGTCAAATCTTCCTAAGCTTGTGCTGTTGCTGTTGGACAGTCAGAGAGATCATCTTCCAGTCAGCCCTTACAGTATCATGACTTTGTTCCACATTTACTGGAGAGAAAGCTGTGGAGCTCCTGTTGTAATGGATTACATTGCATTTCATGGATGCTGTGACATTTTTCATAATATCTAAAGACGGAGTTTTGAGTAGCTGGAATTTCTCCCTTTCCCTCTCGGTGTTGAATACTTCACTTGCAGAATAATCATTCTTCAGTGAACGCACTAATGTTGCACAGATGGTACCAAAGCTCTTCCCTTTGATTTTTAATAAGGGACTAGTTTGTCAAAGAGATTTCTCAACTTCTGTTCTGAAACCCGTAATAGAGAATAATTTGAAAGGCACACAATGTGCATCATTACATTCCTTTGATGCAGATTAATGATAGCTAAACCACTTTTTCTAATTGCTTCTTTTTTTTTTCCCCTGCACTAGCCTCCATTGCACTACAGCAGAACTTGGAGATGGAGCTCTAGTTGCAAGGCACTATCTCCTGGTATTTTTGTGTACTCTCAACCCTTTTAACACTTAAGAAATCCAGCTCTATTAAATGTCAGCATTGGGAAACTTGGGCTTATTATGTGCAAATAACTCTAATTTAGAAATAATCCAGTTACTATATTGTGTATATGAATGTTACATTTAATAGGTAATGGAGACTAAATTTACTGCATTTATTATGGGCTGGTTCTAATGCTGTTATTGTGGATGCTCTTTGTGCTATTGCAGGTGCTTAAAATCTAGGATGAGTAAGGCATTCTCTACTGATTTACTTTGTCTAAATGCACCTCTAAATTTTTTTGGGAAGACACATATTAAAAAGATAATTAAATCAAAATCATAATAGTAATTTTTTTCAATCCTGTTGAGATCCAAACTCTGGCTTCAAACTCAGAGACAGCAAAGAATTCATTTGGATTGATGTTTTCTCTGAAGATGCTTTAACTGCATGAACTTAGGCACCAGATAATACTCTCTTTATATAAGTTAACATTTACATATTAAACCATAAGAACTTCCTTTCAGCTTCTTGGCACTGGGTCTCCCCTCTTTCTTTCTCTCACAGCTCTGGGACCATCAAAAGATTCGATTTTCAGGGAAGGTAGATTGGCCGTTTGTCCAAATCGATTTTGCTCCCTACCTTGTGTACTTTGGAAATGGAGGAAGGGGTAGCAGAGTCTAAGAAAAACCAAAAATTGCAGTTTCCTCCCCTGCAGGCTGTGGAGATGCCCTGGGAGTGTGAGGCTGGCCTCTGGGTGGGGTGGGTCTCTTTGTCAGGATATGGGCATCTTTAATCATGTCCGTGAGTGCCTCCCTGTTCCGGAATGTGCAGCATACTCTTTTTCACCTCAAGTCTTGCAGGTGAGGAAAAATAATCCTGGGAAAGTATTTATTTGGCATGATGTTACATTTTCAGCAGGCTTTTAATAACCCGACTAATAAGTCCCTGCTGAGCAACCAGTAATGAACAGATAAGTTTAGGAAGCCCGGTGGTGGATTTGTCACAGGCTTTCCTGCTGCCAGAAGTGGTACATGCAGTGTAAATGCTTCATTGTGTTCTGCTGCTTTAGATCATACTTCTGAAGGACAGTGCCTTTGATTGAATTTGTCACTTGGACTTTAAAGTCTTGCTGTGCTATGCACATCAAAAAGAATTCTGGCCATCATAAAATTGTTGCACAAATTACTTCTGCAAGCCGATTTTATTCTTTCTCTTTACTTGAGGATGACTGATAGTTTTAGCAAGGTAAATATTTTACAAGGAAATCTGCTAGTTTGTGTAAACACTGAAGGCAAGATGAGTAAATAGTAACTTGTGTTTTATATTTTGCATCTGTTTGCAATCAAGCTCTTCCTTTTTTTAGATGTTATTGTCAGAATGAGATGGGCTATGATCTCAAGGCTAGCTAGTTCTGAGATTTCAGTCTCAATTTCAGTGCTTTTTTTCTTGTTTGCACCAAGCCCAGCCTTAGAGGAAAACCTCTAAGCTGCAGTTCTGTACTTGATGATTATCTTTAGATGCCTAAATGATTGATTAACTAGCCTCAAGCTGTATTCTTAACAACACTTTTGGTCTGATGGCTTACATATTCCTCTAGCTAAATCTGATATGGAACAGGATTTAATTCTAGAGGTAAGTAGGGTAATTGAAATCACAATTAAGGAAATGTTTAACTTTGCAGTATTGCTTTAAAAGAAAACTCTAAATGTCTGTTTTAGTGTTGAAATACTAGCTACACAGTTCTCTTTTAAGTGGAGTTTCAAATGCATTTTTTTGTGACTAAGGGATTTGGACCAGTGTGTTCGCTGCTCTGAGTTTATCCCAGCTTGCTGTGAAAGATGGGCTGTAGTTACTAACACCAGAAATAAAAGAGAAGGTATGGAGAAAATAAATTAGCCATAGAAAGTTAATGCACTGAAGTGAAAGTGATAGATTGTTGCAGTGAGTGTCTGTCACTTTTAATAATTGAGACTTTGTATGGTTTATTTCAAAAATGCTTAAAACCTTCCCCTTGCTTCTAATCTTGGCCTTAGTGCTGCTTCAAAAAAAAAAAAAAAACAACCCAAAATTCGTATTGGTTTTGTGTCTGATTGCTATAAATCACCAAGATTTTTGTGAGTGGTAGTCCCTGAGGTTTGAGGCAACAGGAAGATTGAGTTGTACATTTATTCTGGGGGGCTTGTCCAAATGACCTAAAAGAACTTGGGTTTCCATGAAGGAATTGGTAAAAAATCTGCTATAGTTCTTTTATGTCAGAAAAACTGTCAAGTTAAATTAGTGTATAACTTTGAGGTCACTTTATACTCCTTAATTTATTCTTAAGCCATTGAGGACAGTATTTATAGTCCTTGTTCTCAACTGTTTTTTCATGTGCTGGGAGTACAGGATATTCCTCCGTCATCCTGGTCATTGATTTGTAATGTGCTCTGTGATGTGATTTATAAAATTGCTCCGCTGCATATTTTTAGAGAAATGTTTGAGATCATCAAAATGCTTAGCTTCCTTGAAATTATTTACTGCCCAGGGGTAAAGGATCAAATGACAGGACACAATTACTTACAGATTTTCTATATATTCCTCTGATTCATCTGCTGTGGAATCAGTCAAAATTTCTTACGAATGTTCGACATCTTTATAAAGATGATATTTTTTGGCTGCTTACAGTGGTTCTTCCTTTTCTTCTTCAGATGAACTGTAATATCTCTTTGGAAAATTGTTTCTGTGCTCTTTTGTGCACACACATGCCTCTTTGTTAAACCTGTTTCCGAGGAAAACTCAGTGAGAGAACCTGCTTGTGTCCTTTTCTGACCTGGTCAGAACTCTTCTATGCAGCGAACTCAGACTGCTGAAGGAATTTCTCTGCCATGATGCTCACTTGTCTGATGGATAGCTGTAGCTGCACTGGGATCTCTGAGCTCCAGAGTGGCATGTGACCTTGCCAGGGCTTTTAAAGTCACTGCATGGAATGAAGGCACTCATAGATTGTATTTAGTAACACTTCGTCAATCCTTGCAGTTGTTGTTATGATCTTTTTTTACTTTATGAGGTTCTGAAGAGTACTCCATAATTATTTTTACTCTTTCCTGATGCACATAGATTCAGCAGAAGATACATCCACACCGACTGACTCAGACTTGGGAAAAAAGAGCAAGAAGGAACAGATAAAAATGTGGTTCAGCCCAAGAAGCAGGAAGATTCGATGTGTCGTGAACAAGAGTCAGGATAAGATGAAAAGCAAAGACCTTGGTCAAGACACATCTTCAGTTTATGATTTCCTTCCTTCCCCTCCTCATGAAAAGCCCTCCAAGCCAACAAAAAGACCAACCCAGAGACAGATTAAGAAGATGAAGAAGAAACATCTACCAGACATTAACAAGGAGTGGCGCTCAGAGAAACCTGTGCAGAAAGGAGCTGAGGAGAAGACTTCCAAGGAAAAGTGTGTGACCATCTGCAGCCAACCAGTAGTGCTGTGCACTCCAGAACCAGAGAGTCCTGAAGAAAGACCTCAGCAGGAGTCTGTAAAGGAAGCTGACTCCAGAAAAACCACAGAAAATGTGGAAGTTCTACCACAGCTAGAATCCTCAGAGAGGGAAGATAACAGTGAGGTTGTGTGCTCTGCACAAGATAGCAAGGAAACAAATTGTGCTGCAGAGACGCTGCTGTCAATGGCAAATGAAGTTACGCCTTTGAAACGCGGGAGGGAGCAGTCCAGACTTCAGGGTACTCCTCAGTCTAAAAGAGCAAGGAGAAGTGAGAGGGGTATTCCTGGGAAGTCAGGCAGTGGTTTAGAGGAGTCACTGCAGGGCTCCCCCATGCCCCCAGCGACTGAACACCAAACACCTGTTCAGATTTCTTCCTCTGCATCCAAACTCACTGACACTGGAATGAAGACAAGAAGATCTGCAGCCCTTCGAGCGATCAGTCCTTCACTTTCAGAATCCCCCTCTACCCCATCCACTTCTAAGACCTGCAGTCAACTAGCAACACCACTCAGTCCTTCTGTGTTGAAATCCCCTAGTGGCAGCACAATTGCCAGAAGAAATTACAAGGGAGAGACTTTGCTCCACCTGGCTTCCATCAAGGTAGGACCATCATCTTCTATTTCAGCTTTAAACAGAGGTTTAAAAAACCAATGTTGTTTTAAAACTATTCTGGAAACCAGTTACTTCAGAACATCCTATTTCAGGGAGGGAAATCTCATTCTGTGATCTTTTTCTTCAAGGTTTATTGGAAAGTTTCCAACCTGATTCTGATTCATAAAGAAATGACTGTTGGAATGATCAAAGATTGTTATACTTGGAAACTCAAAGCATTACAGTGTCAGATATACCTATGAATTCTAGGAGATGATAAACATTTAAATGTTTTGGCCTTGTGTGCCAGAAAGCTGTCTCTGACTTGTCATAAGGAGTTTAGGAAGTATTTCAGATCTCACTGAGTGACCTTGATCAGTTCAGTCTGAGCTGGTAACTCAGCCAGGAGGAGATCTGAATTATCTACATAAAGATATCTACTCTGTGAAACATTAGTTAGCTCTTATGTAAGCTTTGAGATCCACCACTTGATGCAAGTATTGGCCCAAGGGGAATGAGTTGCTGCATCATGATGAGCCCTGTGCTCTGGAGGGAAGGGACAGAGCTGGGATGTTCTCAGTTTTATGTAAGATCAATATTGTTCTTGGAATGACACCTATCACTCATTATGCTGTTATTGTCTTAACCAGTTCTGGTGTGGTAGGACTTCATGGCTTTGCTCTTTGCAGGGGCTGTCCTTGCCCATTTCTTCGTAAAAGCTGGATAAAACATGTCTGACTCATCAGATGCACCCATGGCAGCTCCCTTCTGAGAGTCATTTCAAAGAGTTTGTAGTCTGGCAATTTAAATGTGCTTTGTGCTAAATCATAAAATACAAATGCTGTGTGGTTAATAAACTGCATATACTGGAAGAATTGATTCCTCTATAAGTACCTGACATTTATACAACACTTCTGTCTGGTGAGACAGAGGCTGTTCTTGATAAATGTGTCCTCCTTCAAAGGCATTCTAATAAGCCACTCCTCTTGCATGAGACCTTTATTAAATGGAAGTGCCAGCTGAGCTGAGTTCAAATCTTGTATTTGACGTCATTAATATGGAATTAGGGGGGGAGAAAATGAAGTGTTGTCCTTACAGGACTCAAAAGCTTTGAAGGAGAGATCTCTTGTTACCTCTTGTCATAAGTTCTGCATATTCCTCTTTATTAAAACACTGTTTACAAATTACCCTTCCGTGATTCTCTGGGAATTTGTAATGAATGCAGTCATGGCTGACTGGTTCTGAAAAAAATGGATGTGCCTTGACAAGCTTTCACACAGGTATGGTTTCCAGCAATATGCCTGATGCTTCTTTGGAATGCAGATATTTCATCTAAGAAAACAGCATCCCCTCAGCTTGTTGAGGCTTGGGAGTATTGGCATATTGGTGATATGCCAATAAGGTGGTTTTTCATTGCAAAGCAGTTTGAAGATAGATGAGGAGAAATTTAACAGTTCATGCTGTAGACAAAAAGGATAAACATGTTTTGACTGTCGAAGTTCAGTGGTGTCGCTGGCATTCCTTACTGGCATTGGTACAGCCCAAAAAAAGCTGAACTTCCAGCTGGAGTGTGGGCAGTGGGATGGGCTTTTTCAGTCCTGTGTGTGAATTCCTTTCGGTGTTGTCTTTTGATGTTTATAATTATTGAGCTAAAATGGGAAATGGCTTCTGTTCCTCATTAGTTCTGCTGTAGTTTTTATCCAGTAGCTCCATATTCATTGAGGTGCTCATTAGCCAAGGCTTGTGTAGGTAGATAGGGCTTCAGGGTGGTCCCAAAGTTTGCTTTGAAATGGAACTAAAATAACACGAGGAAAGTGATCCCTTGGTTATGATCTTTTAACTTGGCGGGAACCCTGTATGGAACTGATAAAAATATTTTCTCAAACTGGTCTTGAAAATACCAGGCTTTATGCTCTTTGTATATTCTCAGTGTGGGTTTGGGTTTGGTTTTTGATTTTGGGTTTGGTTTTTGTTTTTTTTTTCAAGTTAGTTCTGAATTTTTTGCTCTGAAAGAAGTTTTTCTCTTCCAGTTTTGTTTTATGGGCAATTTTTTTCTTGTTATTTTCACAGCCAGTAATGTTTTTCCATGTGTGTAAAGGGAAAGAGACTTGTAGCTGCCACCCTCCCCCAAGGTAAAATGAAGTCTAATTCTCTGGGACTTCATTAATTATAAAAATAAATCTGTATTATTTTCATTAGCTGTTAGGGTCTAATACCCAGAATTTAATTACAGCTAATTGAATTCTCCTTTTTTTCTTATTTAAAAGAGATCATAAACAACATTAGCAGGCATGAAAAGTGTTTTGCTGTTTCTAAAGATTCTGAGGGATCATCCCCATTTACTACTACTAGTTATTATTTTACTGAAATCAAAATGGTTCTCAGGAAAGGTTCTAGTGTAGATGAACTTAGTGCTGAATTAAACTAATAAATGAAAATAAGTGTGGCTCTTCCTGTAGCAAACAGCAGTTGTGTTTATCTTCATAGTCATTGAAGGTGAAAATCCCAATTAGTTAAAATACAAAATGTGACCTATTCAACTCTGAATATTCTAACCTAGTGGGAAATTGCCCAATCAACAGCCCTTCCACGTGGAGTTTTTTTACAGTAAGAGAGCAAATTGTTCTCAGGACCAGCTCTTCCATGGCAATTAAATCACAGCACAGTCCCACTTAACAAGTTCCTAAATCTGCTGTGGAGAGAAGAATCCCCCAGTTCCTTGACTGCATTTCAGGTCCAGGTGGTGCCTGTGCTTCTCCTGCTTTGCTAAGGGAGATGATGGGGCAGAGCACAGTGGAACTGTGCCCCTGTGGATCCGAGGGAGGGGGACAGTGAACTGCAGCCCTAGAGGGAAACAGAGGATCTTGGCAGCAGCCCCACTGTTACAAGGAGGGGATGGGGAGCAGCTGGAAGAAGGCTTGTTATGGCTTCGAGCTAGAAGGAAATAGGGAGGAAAGAAGAATTTGCCTCTGGGCAAAGCATCTACTTGATTTGGAAGGAGAGATGATATATTGGGACCAATTTTGGTTCCCTCCTGTTCCAGGGACACTTTAGTTTTGGCTTTCCCTCCTTGCTGTCGCTCTCAGGAGGGCTGACAGAAAGGCTTCACCAATGGCTAGCCTGCTGTGCTGGACTTTTCATGGTCATTATAATTAACACATTAAAATAACTGTGAGAGAGTTCCTTCTGAGCCTGTGAGAGTGCTCCTTTTACTGCTTTGTTACCAGTTAATGACACATCAGGAAGGAGAGCAGAGATGATGTTGTGGTTTTGTGAGCATGTGATGGCTTTTAAATCTTGTTTTCAGGTGTCTGACCTAGTCAGCGGTGCACTTCCCTGCTTTTGGTACTGGATCTGTCATGGTGTGTCATGGTTGAGAGATGGGTCACAGGAGAACATGTCCCCTCCTGGAGAAATGAGGTCAAGGCAAATGCTGAATAGTGCAATGGTTTCAAATGCAGGACTTGAGAATATGGAAACTGGCCACGAGTCGAAGCAATCCATCTTCCCAAGTGCTGATTTGGAAGCTTGGAAACAAATTACCGTTTCTTTTTTGATAATGCTTGATTGTTACTTTTCTTGTTTCTAAGGCAGGTTAACTTCTTGCATGTTTTCTCTTTATTAAAGGTTAAACATAGCTTCGTGTATGTTTGTTATTAGGAAACAGTCTGCTGTGTAGGGAATTAATTTGGAGGATTTTGAGGTGAGAAGCTTGCAGGTTTCTGGAAAGAGTTCACAATTCCTATAAGCACTTTAATTTACATTTGTCCTCCTTGACCATTTATTAGTTGTAAATAATCTAGTTCCCTCCAGCTTAAACAAGTAAATGTCATTGTGTTTGAAAGGGTTTTTTTGGTTCATTTGTTTGAGCTAAAGATTGAAGTTGTTTGATTGCATTTGTAAATAAAAGAAGCATTTGGTTGGAGGGGTACAGGTTTTTAGCTTCATCTTCATGTGCTGTCCTAGTTCTATGAGTGTCTCTCTTTAACTGGTAGAAAATGTTTTCATTTATTTAATAATTTGACTTTTTGGTGAAAAATATCTTGATTAATGGAAAGTGTAAAGGGCAAAATGGGGAAAAAAAACCCTGTAAAATAGGACTGAAAGGGCACTTGCAGTTCTTAACCATATGCATTACATACAGGACTTGAGGGAAAAGGAAGATACACCCCAGGAACCTTGTGTGAGCCAAGTAGAGATGGTTTTCTGGGCTTATGCCAACCGCTTATGCTGCAGGAACTAAATTCTCTTTGGGAGGAGGAAGTGCTTGTAGAGCCGTGTAAATAAACGTTCTTGTCTGTCTAAGCTACTGCCGGCTCCAGGTCTGCCAACAGATGGCCCCAGTGCCTTTCCTGCTTCTCTGGTTTCCTGCGCTCCCGGGAGCTGCGGTGCCGAGGAAGAGCAAACCCTTGGCTTTACTGTCTTGTCACTACAGCTGAGCTTTGTTACAAGCATAAAATGTCCCGAGCTTTGTTTGTTCCGCGTGGATAATTCTGCATTCTGCAGTAGCTCCTGCCTCTTCGAGAGCTGGATGTAATCCTTCATTGATAATTAGATTTCAAAATAAACACTTGCGTGTGAATTCTTAATGGTAGGAGCATTTTTCTAGCTGGTGTTTGCCTCGTTCTCCCTTTCTGAACAAGAAGTGTCTCCACTTAACGTTTCCCCTCTGTTGCTGCTGAGGGTCTCTCCTCGTGTCACCTGGTTATGGCTTCTTAGTGGAGACTGGTGATTCTCCTGCTGCATCAAGTAAACTCAAGGAACTAAATGTACAAAATTAATTTCAGCATCAGTCAAAGCACATCTTCATGCAGCATGTTGGAATTAGTCATTCCATACTAATAGGTGTAGTTTCTTCCTCTCTCTCGTGGAGGAAAAACATAGAATTGACATATTTGTGTCTGGGAAAGGCACCTACCTGGTCCTTACTACTTCTTGTTTAGAGTTTAGCAAAGCATTTAGTAGCTTATAAATGTTAGTAATTCTATCAACTTTGATAGAAGTGGGCAATGTAATAAAAGAAAACAAGCACTTTTTTTTTTTTTTTACCTTTGGATCACAGTTATTTGGCTTGGCTTGTCATCTAAACCTGCTATCAGCCTCTGGAAGATCCAGTCAAAGGTCAGAGGCCCCTATGGTTGTATTTGATGATCTTACAGGTCTTTTCCAAAATGATTCCATGATTGTGGTCCTGCTTGCAGGAGGGACTTGTAACATGTCTGTTAATGATCTGCTACTTGAAATTTAGTCTTCTGCTTTTCTTAGCTAAATGTTCTCTTTATGGTGACTGACTGAAGAGCCTCTGAGGACACAAAAGGCACATTCTCCTGGCTCTCTTGTGTTAACATCTCTCTTGTAATCCTGATTGGCAGCACCCATCCAGTCACTGTGCAGCTCATGACAGCTTTCCCTTCTTGCTGTCACTCTCAGTGCTCAGTGCTGGTTGTAGGGAGCAGGCTCCATTTACAGATGACATGATGACAATATTTATCTTCTGTAAGCAGCAAAACACCAATTTTCTAATTTTGACGTGGGCCTGGATTTAAGTCAGGGGATGTTGTCAGTCCTGGTGGCCGCACCAGCAGCGTTTCCTTTGATGAAGCCACAGCGATGTTTTACAAATCAATGCTCACATAACCGATCTGAAAAGCTGTGATAGTATCTGATGCCCACACAAATTATTAGCTGTGCTTCCTGCTTTAAAGCTTGACTCCTGAAATGTCAAACCCTCGCAGTACATGTTTGCAAACTGAACTTTAAATGATAAGCTCAGCTCTCGCTCATTATAGATAATTGTGTGTTCTCTCTGTCGGGAATGATCTTAATGCTGAACGCTGTCTTGGCTGCCTCTGAATAACTCCTCAGGTTTGATGTATGTCTGTTACCTTGCAACCATAAAGAATATGCTGCTAGGATCCTTTAATTGCTTCCAAAGGTAACATTTTGCTGGGACATCCAGCAAATGTGAATATAATGCATGAAATTTAGCTCTGATGTGTTAATTTGCTTCATGGTTGTAAAGCTGGTGAGTCTCAGCATTATTTCCATGAGTTTTGAGTTTACAGTTGTTGCTTGCTGGATTTATTTTTCCAGAGCAGTCTGTCTTAATATTTTTTCTAACTTAAAGAGTAAAGATTAAAGCTATTTTATTTTTTCAAAGTGTTTCTTGATAACAAGAAGTTCATTTTTATTGTATTTAAAGCTTAATATAATATTCTCTCACCTTTTCTAAGACATGCTGTGAGTAGCACCTAGAAATTCCTTAACTTTCCAGTACTTAGAGGCATTGAACTTGATGTATATCATGGATTAAATTTCTTTCCTTCAGATCTTTTTTTTTTTATATTGTGTATTTGGCCTTGGCAAGAGCTACCTACCAGTTTGTATATCAGTCTGTTTATTTGGGATCACAGTACTGTGGTCCAGGCAAAGCGTCAGCAGTTGTCTTGAGACACTTTATTTTGCCTAAAGTAATAATTGAGGCCTGCAGTGCAGAGATCTCCTTACCTCAACTTCCACAGGCACCTTCTCCTTACCTATTTATAGCTGCATCTGGATATGCTCCAATCTTATTACCAGCTTTGCTTTTCAGGGTGTCAAAACCTCTGATTCACAAATTCTGCCCTTTTGCTTCCTTTGCCTCATCTCTATTCAGCCTCTTTCCACAGCCTCTGCATCAGCTTCCGCCCTTTCCACACCTCCTTGCTTACAGTAAAAACTGAATATAGCATTTTTCCAAAAAGCAAATTAAAACTGGTTTGGTAGATAACTGTCAGAGAAAGTGTCAGTGAGATTCAACATAAAGGACTAATTGCAGTGTTAAATAAAACTCTTTTCCTTTTGTGGAAAACCAATTTCTAGGAGCTTGTCAGGCTTATTAATTTATTTCACCTATGTTTTCAGCCAGTTACTTAGATTAGCTTGAAAAAATCCGGTCTGAAGGACAAGGAAATTCTCAATAAATGTTCCTGACTTTAATCCTTGCAGTTTGACTGTAGTGGACAGATTGCAGTTAGCACAAATTTTTCCATTTATTTTGAATTAACTGTTACATGCATTGTTTTTATCTAGAAATATGCATTTGTGTGAAATGTGTGGGTGGTTCTAAATGAACAGCAATGATTACATCTGGTCTCCAGGTCAGTTGAGCTTTTGTTATCCTGACAATATCTACATGGAAGGCTTTATGTCATTACATTTTTATTGCAGCTAAATTTATAATTGAGCATCTCTCAAATTTGTTGTATCTGTTTTCTTCATTACTTTTTCATAATTCTGGGTTTTTTTTTTCTATTCAGGGTGACTTAGCAACTGTGGAGGAGCTGCTGAGAAATGGGGCAGATCCCAATGTCAAAGATAATGCTGGCTGGACACCACTGGTGAGTGTTGGAGGCTTCTTTCTGTCATCTGCCTTCTAATCAGATTTCACTTTATCCCTCCTTTCCTCTCTCATATTTTACTTCCCCTCACACACATTTAGGTGACAGAGAATTATGCAAAGTGAAGAAGTGATGGTAAACAAGGTTAAAAGAATTCAGCAGCAGCTGCTGACCTGCCCAGGTGTAATTCTCCTTTGCTGAGGTGTAGGGCAGGCCACGAAATCGATCAGCCCGTGACTCTGCAAATGCAGAAAATACAACTACGAAAACTCGAAAATGATCAATTCTAAACAATGTTTGTGTTTAATGGGTTCCTAATGTCCTCAGTGGTTTGGAAATACATCAAGTAGTGGAGTGAAAAAATTGCTCGATTGAATTACAGAAAATAAACAAAAGGTTCTTTTCAACCATGATTTCTTCCTCTGCTGCAGAATGCTCCTGATAGCCTGTAATCTGGAGGGTTTTCTTCCCTGTGGTCTAATTTGCACACAGTTGGCCTCTGTTCAGTCCTTCCCAGGGCTTTTTGTTAGTGTTGCGTTCCCAGGTTAATTCCTGTCAGGGATGTAATGCAGTATCCTCGCATCATCTTCCCTGGCCATCTGCAGAGCCCTTGAAAGTGAATGAACTGCCGTGGGAGGAGTCTTTGTGTGAATTCCTCACCTGAGTTTCCCCCCACGGCTTTTCCCACGCAGCACGAGGCGTGTAACCACGGGCACAGGGAGGTGGTGGAGCTGCTGCTGCAGCACCGGGCGCTGGTGAACACCACGGGCTACCAGAACGACTCCCCGCTGCACGACGCTGCCAGGAACGGGCACGTGGCCATCGTGGAGCTGCTGCTCCTGCACGGCGCCTCCCGGGATGCAGTGTGAGTACACGTGCAGTGCTGCTGGCTTTAACCACAGCTACACCCTCCAGAGGGGATGTTAAGTGAATATGAAGCAGAGCTAGTAATAAATGGTGATTTATGTGAAGTGAGAGGGTGGGTGTTAAATGTGTGCCCCGCTGTGCTTATATCCTCCTTTTCCAGGTAGGTGTTTTCCTTTCCATTTGGCTTTGTCCTAAGCTTTTCTGAGGATGCCTGAGTCATAGAGAGCTGGAATACTGGAGACTCTACTAGGAAAGTAACAACATATGCTCACCCTAATCTTACACTTTCCTGTTGGCATCTTGTTATAGCTGCTGTCAGTTCTAAGATGCTGAGCTAGATGAGTTTTGAACTGCTACAGCTGTTTTTTGTCTCTTTACTTTTACTGCAATGCTTGCTAGCAGAAGGCATTTTGCTCCAGTCTCTTCTGTTTTCACAAATGACATAGGCACAGGCTGAGATTTGGGAATTTTCATTTTTGCTGTTCTGGATCAAAGGACTAATCCTTGGTACACCTTTTAATTAAAAAAACAAAAAACAAAAAAGCTAAGTAGTATTTTCAGTTGACTCTTCTATACAGTTAAGTCTCCTGCAGATTTTGGCATTTGTGTATAGGAGGTGCTGAAGAATCTCTCAGTCTATGAACAACCTTGCAGCCTGTTAGTATTTCAGACACTAAATGTTATTTTAGGTGTTGTTCTGTTGTTGTACCACGGCCTGTGTGTATAAATTTGAGTCCAGTGTGAGCTGTCAATAGGGGTGTGTGTGTGTATAATAACAGGATGAAGTCTAGCATGATACAAGTTTCCTTGGCAGCCACATGAAGAAGCATAAACAAGTTCAGCTTAATCACTTCAGCTCTCAATATTCACTCTCTTGAAGCTTACAGAATTAAGGTGCTTTGTGGGAAAGCATAGGGACTTTCATAAAGTCCTAATCTTGAATATATTAGTTTAAAAAACAACAAGAAAAAGCCAAAACAAAGCAACAAGCTCTCAAGCCTTCGGCATTAAAAAGTAAAACAAGGATCAGTTGTTCATATTCACTTTGTTCTTGAGCACCTGGAAAAGCTGACTGCTTCAGAGATTTTCAAGCCACTTGAATATGAGGAACTGGTTGTGTCACACTTACCACGTGTCTGGTGTTTGAAAGCGTAGCACAGCCCACAGCTTTGCTGTGAGCTCCTGACAGGGTTTCAGCCCTGGTGGCTTTGCACAGCCCAGGCTCCAAAGCCAGCAGTGGGCTCTGCAGATCTCCTGTTGGCCACGGTCTCTGCTGCGTGTGCTCACACAAACAGAGGCGAAGCTGAACCTCTTCAGCTCATCCTACATGAGCAAATATGACTGTTGAAACAGAAGCTTTTTAATCAGGGAAGGAGAGATTTATGTAAACCTTAAGCCCTGCTTTAACTTTTCACTGAAAGTAGATAATGTTCAGTTAAAATCTCTGAGAACAAATTTAGCTGCCAGTAATCTGTGTGATTTGTCTGGGTGCTATGGCACAAATTCAAGCCTGTCCATCCCTCCTTGAATTAACTGAGGCTTCCTGATCCTTTGTAGGCTCGCTGTCTCTGGCTGAAATGCCACTGTGTGTGTTGTAATTGCACTGATGATGGAAAGGGTTTGGGGTTTCCCCTCCCCTATATTTACAGAGAGCATTGGAGTCACAGAGAAATAGAAGCACAAGCAAAGTGTTCAGGCGTGAATAGTAAGCCTCTGCTGACCTCTTCCAAACACTGTCAAGAAACAATAGAAACAGGAACAGTGTGTCTGAGACTCCTGAGAATGCCTCGTGTCTCCCTTCCCTCCTGTGCCCTAGTAGCTTCCAGCAATGAATGTTGCTGTGATCTTTCTCTGGATCGTGACTCTGCAAATCTTACAGGCTGTTTCTGCTGCCACTGCCTCTGCCAGCTGTAGTCCTAATTAAGCAGTGGTTAGATTTTTCTAGGTAAGTGGACTTGAACCTTCTTGCATATAGAAGGTTTAGTTAATTCTTTTTTTCTAGTGGATGCAGGTACCCTTAAACTGGAGTCACATCTGACAAGACACTTGTTTTCTTCAGTGACTTTTTTTCCTAGATCCCTGAAACCAGCAGACCACAGTTTTAAAAACAGGAGGTGAGAACAGGCTGATCACTTAAAATGGTGCAATTATAGTTCATTTCATTATGGCTCGTTATAATTGGCCTCTTTGTACTTAATGCTCACCTTCACATTATTATTTTAGGATCTTTACAGTAGAAATTGAAGCAGTGATGAGTAGAACTTGCATCGCCAAGGTTTATTTTCTGAGTGCCTTGAGACGTGTGCAATGCATGAGCTAAGCCTATACCAAACCAATTTTGTCAAACTGATAAATTGGTCTAATTTTAGTTCACTTTTTTTTTTTTTTGGTGTATAAAACCCTTTCTAGTCCTTTTATAGGCTCTTCAGGCTCTCAATGAATTAACTTTCAGCCAAGGATAGAACTTTCCTTAATATGGTGGGATAAAGTGATTCTTCTTTACCTCACAGGAGCGGAGAGGAAAGTTTGATTAGCTCCCTGTGATTACTTAAGTGTTTTTACTTTAGCTAAGCTGAGAAAAACGAATACATGACAAATGTATTCAAATGTTACTTGGGACACCATGAAATATATAGCATGAAACCCCTCAGAAGTGACTGATGTCTTGCTGTTGTCTTAACAGTAAAATTAACTCAGTTTTGTATCTTAATGTCCTTTGTGTGTTGGAGAGTTAATCTACTGGAATAAAAACGGAGCTTGCATTCAACAGCCTGCTTAGAGCAGTAGTTTTGAAATTTAGTATGAGACTCAGTTGTGCCAGATGAAATACATTTTGAAGGTGTGCAGTAATGACTGAGAGTAGGTCCAAAGGCAGGTAAGACTCACTGCTCTGTGGAGGGATGTGGGATATATCTGGAAGCAATTACAGCTGCTTCCCGAGGGACCTGAGTGGGTGAGGTACCCACCAAACCCTATCCAAAGAGCTGAGACTTTGCCATTTCAGATTTAGATATCAGATATCCACAAACCCATCAAGTGCATCTCGTTCCAAGTACCTTTCTGGCTATGTTTTTCTCCTTTCATGTTAACTCATAGTGCATTAAGAAATAGCTCAATATAACAGGAAGCAACCACATATCTTTTGGACCAAGCAAGAACAGTTGAGGGCTTCCTCTTTTGCCAGAAAGTAATCCTGAGATTTCCTTATTCCTTGGCAATTTTTTTTTCTTCTATTAATCTATGAGATTTAATAATTGTGGCACTTCATTTGTCCACAACTTCATTGAAGTTTTCACTTACTGGGAGCGATACAAACTACAAATGAAAAATATTATATGGACCAGTGGACCTATTAATTGTCCTACTGGTCCTGTTAATTTTTTTACGTTAATCTCCTACACATAACTAATTTTTATTTTTATGGCTTTTTTCAACATGCTTGAACTCTGCTTTTTTTTTCTTGCTTCACAGCAAGCCAAGTGATTTGAAAAATTAGATCTGTGCATTTGCAATTTCACAGTACTTCCTAAATGCTTTCACTCAAATGGGCTGTCTTTCCAGTTCTTCATGCACAATAGCATGCACACAGCATTAGTAAAAATTGTTATCTTGCTCTATTTTTTTAGGTGTAGTAGTTGTGAGTCTGACTCTGAACAAACCTGTGGGAATGCTTAGGGGTACACCATGGTCCTCAATTATGAATGGCACAGGGACAGAAATGATTATAATCTGCAGTCATTCCAGAAGGCATTAGACCCGTGGCACTGATATAATTTTGTCTAGCTTATTCTGTGTCAAGACAGGCAGCAAAGACCTGCACTAAGTGCAAGACAGTATGTTGAACTTCCTGCTGACAGCAGGTTAATTAAAATCCTGGCTCTGTTTGGATATCTCAGATGGTCTTTCAGGCTACACAGATTAGGTTTTCTTCCCCCTGTCAGGTTCAGGAAAGGTTTCTACTTAACACATTCTCAAAATCCAGGTGCTGCCTGTAAAGTCCTGAGCCAGTCAGATTTTCACTGGTACTGCACTGAGACCTGGTGCAGGATTTCCATTCACTGCTGAAATCTTGTGGGGCTGGGGCAAAACTTAGTTTGTGGAGCACTTAAAACTCCTGGTTACAAAGAATTACAAGGCATTATGTCATTTTGTGGAAAGTCATACTCAGAAGATTGGGTTGAGTTGCTCTTCACCGGGCTCCTCTTTGTTCTTAGCACAGCCATTCTACTCTTCCATGGGATTTGTTCCAGCTGTAACAGCCCCTACTGACTATTCAGTACCTTGATGACTGGCTAATAGGAGGCTGCTTGCACCCAGGGGTACATCTGACTCTGGAATGCTTAAAAAAATCTTTCAGAAAGCCCACTTGCCTCCTGGTAGAAAGAAGAATGCCTTGGGGACCTCATATTGCATCTTAAGCACCTCACTGATTTCTCTCTAGCAGAAACAATTGTGTCTTCCTGCTGAGTGTGGAATTCATCATGTGCACTGGACCCATTCCCAACAAACCCAGATTTGTAGGAGGAGCACACAGAGTTATTGGTATTTCTGAAAACACTCTTTGTGTGGTAGGGTGGACATAATGTGCATGTCTAATCTGGTTTTGAATATTGGATTAAAATTCATCTTTTACTCTGAACAAGGTAGATAATTCCCTGTGTTCAGCTGGGCTGGATAAAGATGGTTGTGAGCACCATTTGCCTAAAGCTTCTGTTTCCCATTCCTCTGCCTTGCTAAAAATGTACGAATAGAGTTTTCATTCTTTTTCTTTGAAAAGTAATTTACAATGCTGTTCTACTTGGAAATATGTTATTAGGATGTGTTCCTTATATTGGTTTTTTATTATGTAAACCCTCTTTTCTCCTGTTACAGCTACATTTTCTCACTATCCTTAAGCTCAACAATCTGCTTAGTTGTAAATACTCGAAACTCTTGAACCATCTCTTCTGCTGGTGTTCCTTTTTCAGACCTGAGCTCTAAAGTTTGTCACAATTTAACTGTGCCACTTTAACATGCTATAAATAGCCCTTCATTCTTCAATGCTGCATAATGATGGGACAGCATATCACAATACTCTAGTAAGAAGCAACTGAAACAAGTTTAAAACTGTAGGAAAAACTTGTAAGTGAATACAGGAGTAGCTGGAGCTCATATTTGTACAGTTTAATTGGCAAAATAATGTTCTATATTTAATTGGGATTGTCTGTGTATTTTTCTGTGGTAAACATTCATGAGTTTTTTTCCAGCAGTCAAGAATCTTACTGTGCCTTTGGAGGAAAAAGCACTCCCAAATCTCTACTACTGACATGCAGTGATTTCCTCCCTCTGCTTAGCTCACAGTGAAAGGTCAGACAACTAGTCTAAAGGTGATTTTTTAGTGTGTGAGATGAGATATATATATATATATTTCTCCCCCTCTCTGGATACATTGTTCAAAGGGACTTTATCCTGCAGCAGTTTGAGTTGAATATTGGCCTTATTTAAAGAAAGGGCAGGAGCTACCCTGATGATGCATGACAAAGCAGGAACAGCATGACAATATTTAATGGGCTGCAACTCCCAGGACTGGGCAGAGATTTAACCAATTATCTTTTAGTCTGCAGAGTTTGTATTATACCTGCACTATGCTCATTAGTAGCACAGAAGAGCTTGGGATTGGTAAAAGTCTAAAATACCATCCTGCACTCTTCTGTGGGGGATTTTTGTGGATTGTTTTCTCCGGGGGCTGTGCTGGTGAGCAGTGCTCAGCCAGGGGGATGAAGGGTGCTGAGGTCAGACATATATTTCAGCTTAGTGCTGGCCAAAGCCTCCCAGTTAAGTCAGAGCGGAGACTTTTAAAAATTTGAGTGTCTCTTTAGGCTGGATTGGGTTATGGCCTTATGTGGAATTCCCTGTAAAGCTTCCTGGATTCCTGCTTTGCACAGGAATGTGTGGCCAAGAGGGAGAGCTCTTCAAAGCTGCAGTGGTTTTGTGACCTCTTTAAATGTTTCATTGTTTGATGACTAAGCTTGCCAGATTTCAGACACTGAGTCAGGGCTTTGTTCTCCTGACAAGCTTCCCCTCCATAATGAGCTCTTATTGTGCCTTTGGAGAGCCAGAGCTACTTGAGGTGGGGAGAAGAGGATCAGCTGCAACAGTCATTATTCTCACAAAGGGCAAAGCAAGCAGAATATTTCCCCAGAGTGCTGGCAGAGGCTCCTGTTTGCTAATGGCAGTGGTACCTGTTCTGCAATTTCAGGCTTTCCTCCCCTCACTACTGTCCTGCAGCAGCAAAGTTTTGTGAAGAAGAAATCGAAGCCATGGCTGAGCTTGATGTGTTTATAGCAATCATCTCTGTCTGAGGAGTGCTAAAAGAGGAAATCAGTCTGGAAGCACAACTAATAACTATGAGGTGCCACCCACAATCAATAGTTTTCAACAAAATCGGCAAACCAACTAAAATCTGACTGAATTGGCTGCAGTGTGTTCTGTGGAACAGCACACTGAGGGAAAATGAGATGCATGCTCCCATTTTGGAAGTGCAAGGGAGCTGTGGTTCCCAAGTAGGAAGCAGGTAACTTTGCCCATAAAAGCACAACCACATCAAGCTCCCATGTTTAACACTCTATAGAGAATGTTCTGACTTGTCTTTCATGGCAAATGAATAAGCCAAAAATACATTTCTTGGCTATTTGACCGTAATGAAAGATTAAAGCTGAAATTTCTGGGTCTTGCAATTGATATCAAAGTGCATCTTGAAACAGTTTAACAAGGATGTGGTTTATTTAACTGAACATCCCTTACTCCTCAGCTGAATGCAACAGCTTGTAGTTCAGTATCCATCTGTCTTGGATGCAATTCTTACTTGAAGCTTTGTGCTTTTAGCTGAAATTACATATTAATAAGGAAGTGGGAGGGAAAGCTACCCAGCTAATATGCCTGGTTAGTTAAGAATCAAGTCACATTTTATTTACTTAAACCCATCTGTGCTTGTTTTGCCAGTAATATATTTGGTCTGCGGCCTGTGGACTACGCAGAAAGTGAAAAGATGAAATCTGTGTTAATGTTACCAGTGAAGAATGAATCATTTTCACTTAACCAGCCCTATGAGGTAAATGTCTATGTGGGTTTGTTTTTGTGTTTTGCTTTTTAACAGAAAAACAAGCCATGAGTTCTTCCTTTAAGTATTGAAGGCTTGGATGTAAGTGCAGTACATCACCTGCTTTACACAGAGATTTAAAATAGGCTGGGAAACTGTCTTGCACAGTATTTCTAGGATGTATGTGGAACACTGACAAGCAGTGAAGTTCTGTGTTACAGCTTTATCTGGGAAAACAAAAGATGTTTCTTGTAATGTGGTTTTATTATAGGAGAGCGAGCCTGTGTTATTCCTCAAGTATCACTGCTTGAACTTTGCTATTGATGTTGTTTTTCTGCATATCTAAATTTGTTCTGCTTACCAAACTGTCTGCAAGCAGCTGCAGTCTTTGTTCCAGGTGCTTTTTGTGTGCATTTAAAAGGCTGTTCCAGTATCATCCCTTGTCCAACAATGAAAATATCAGCTCTGCAGTAAGAAATAGCTTTTGGGAGATCATTTTGGGATTTTAGTTTTTTTCCTCTTTTGGACAAAGACTTGTCAGGACTTGTAGCCAGAATCAGGTACTCAGACCTAACAAGTTACTGCATTATGAAATGCTTTGTGCTTCCTAATGAACGAGGATTAAGCTGAGCTGGCTGATAGAAGCAGCCCTAATCTACTCCAGCCTATCCAGCCTGCTATGATCCCTCCTCATTGAGGCACAAGATACCCAGTGGCTGAAAGTAAACCATTGCAGCTAAACCAGGACTAATGTGGCTGTTCCTTCCACCTGTAGCAAATGTAAGATGCAGCTCTTCTGTGCCAAACAAACCATTTTGGTATTTGCATTTGCTTTGGGGTGAGTATATGCCTGGGGATGGCTTCTGGCTCACATGGATGACTTGATCCAGAGCCTGAAGCTGTGGGGTAACTGAATCTTGAAGGTATGTCTGTGCTATGGAATCTGGAGCATTTAGAAAAATCCAGGAGCTGAAGTATCCTTTGTCAGCATAAAGCTCCTCTTACTTTGCATTAGTACTATCCACATCAAAAACCCCACTTGAGCATTCGTTGTTTGAAGGGCAAATTATTTGGGACTTTAACTAGAAGAAAATGCAGATATTAATTATACAGGTTACTCAGCACCATTTAATACTTTGCTAAAAGTAGGAGGGTTTACTACTTAATTGGGAATTTTTTTCTCTTTCAACACTGCAGTCTGCCAGGCTGTTCACACAGCTCTAGATGTACATCCCAGTGTCTTTAAAAAGCACCAAAAAAGGGCAAGGGAGAGAAAACTGATCCAATAGGTGTTTTGGTACCTTGCAAAATAAGCTAAAGACCTCTAATGTCAGCTTTTTTCCTGTGGAGCTGATTTGTTACATGGAGATTTAATCATGTACCGTGTCCAGTAAGCTTGCCGTGATTTGTGTTTCAAAATGCTTATTCTTAAAAAATAAAGCTGTCCAATAAGCAAGTTGCTTTCCTTATGTTCCCAAACATTCAGCTTATTGCAGAATTTTCTGTTCATGCAGGCACTGAGCTCCAGCCAGCCAAGAAATGGACCTCTTGGTATACTGGGGAGCAGTCTTAGTGTGGAGCAGCAGAAATTGCTGAACAAACTAGCAACAGTCCTGAAGGCCCAGAGGTGCACTGAATTTAACAGCAGAGGTAGGTAGTCTTGTTGAAATGTCTCTGTCCAAATATAAGTAACTACAGTTCTGCACTTTATCCTTTAAGATACTACCTGCAGCAGGTTTTTTTATGGCCCCTGGGAAGTGCAGTTTCTGAAATCCCTGAGTTGTAGCTGTAGTGGAGTGATGGTGTGTTTTGCATGTAAGCACATATAAAGCTTGTCTGGCTGTCAAGGTAGGGTTTCTAGAGGAGCCACAGTTTGGCAGTTTATTGTCTGTTATTTAAAATCCTAAAGTCTCCTCAGAGACCTGTTCTCTTTACACCTCTTTTACCAATGCTGCTCGTGTGAGAGATCCTGTGAAGTTTTTACTCTCCAGAAGTGAACCTTGAGATGGTGCCTTGAGAAAAGAGCATGGCATTGACTGAAAGTTGGCATGTCTTCTCACATGCTACCTTCCTTCAGATTTTGTTAAGATTGGTGAACCCAAATTATGGGGTTTGGTGGAGTTCTTTTCCCCTCCTTGAAGAATATTATCTAAATCCCTCCTGTTAGTTTTCCTTTGGAGTGCTTGTGAACAAAATTAAGTGATTTCTCTCCACCATGTTTCACTTTTGGATTACTACTCCAGAATTTTGAGTGGAGTTCTGTTGGCTTTGTGTTAAAGCAGTGAGATCCTGTAGTAAGATTTCTGTCATAGTTATATTTAACTCTAAAAGGATTTTTTAAAAATGCTATCTTATAAACTGGAGCCTCATCTGAAGATTTAAGTGTTAGTGTAGAACTATAAAAGCATGAGTTCCCTTTTTCACAGCAAGTGTATGTTGAAACCCACAAAATTTCTAATAGCTCTTCTACTAACTCAGATCATAGTCTCAAAAATCACCTCCTTGTCGTGGAAAGAGTGGCTGATAAATTATTATGGTCTGTTTATTCTTTAAATAATGATGGATTGCTTTTCAGCCAGGCATAGTTCTGATTTTTCTATGCTTTTAGTTTAACTGATGTAATCTTTCTCGTAGTAACTCATCTTGTTATCCCTGATGTTCCAATACCAAGTACTGTCAAATGCATGATGGCTGTTCTGGCTGGATGTTGGGTCCTCAAGTTTGAATGTAAGTGCTAAATATGTGGGATTCTTTGGGGTTTTAAACCAGAAATCATAGATGGGATTCCAAAGAACCTTCCTTTTTTTCAACAACTACCCTAATATCAATGCTATCTTAACACAAAGTGCAAGGGATTGTTTTCAAATCTTATGAATGACTAGAAATTTAATGGAATATATTTAATGAAATACAACTACTACTTCCTTGGTAAATGAGTGCATTTCATTTTTAAGGTGTGTTGGATAGGTCATAGCCTAAGTATCAGTAGGGAGTGAATTTCTTCATTGCTACATTAAGTCTGATTTGGAAGATTATGGAAGATATCCTGGGAGAGAAGGAAGGATTTTATTGAATTCTAGGGTTTGTTATGAGCAGTTTGTGATGAAATTGAGAGGAGGAGACTTTGGCTTGCTTGGGATATGTGCCCAAGGCCTGTAGGAAGTAAGCTTATGTTTATATACAAGCTGAGATGTATTGAAGGTTATTACTTCTAACCCAAGTTAGCATGCAAGTCATCTTTCATGCAGTCTGTAAGCAGTGTTTATACAGTGCATGCTTTTTTATACTGCTGTTCTGTGGACTTAGTCCCTAAATTTTGGTGGTGTTTTTAAAATTTATTTATTCTGATGTATTTCTTAGTATCTGCTTTCACAGTAGTTGCAAAACCCATCTTCTTCCCCTTGACCTTTATGGCTAAGTCCCTTTAGCTAATAAGTACACTACAAATGAGTTAATTACCCGTGGAAAACTTACAGACAGATTTCATTCCAGTTTTCTACTGTGTGACTAAACATCAGAACATAAGGATTCCTTAATGGTCTGGATTTTCCGGTCACTAATGTTTTTGAAGACACCGTGCAAAGCCTCAGAAGCTGCAAACTAAAGCACAGCATCAGGTTGAACACTGGACTCAGGCTGTTCATTTGGCTTCCAGACAGTTTGTTCCATGCTTTTTTTTTTTTAAAGACTGAATACCCTGTTCCTGTGGTGAATCCCTTGGCACGTTCTTGGCTTCACTCAGCCCAGAAGGTTTGCATACATTCTGTCCTACGTGCTTCCTTTATTTCATTTCATCTTCCTGCTAGTCAGATGCTTAGAAGAAAACTTCTCAGTGGTAGGCAGATTTCATTAGTGAGATCTGAATTTAAATCTTCATGAAAGAACTTTCATATTTAGAAGTCATTGGGAAAGAAAAAAAAATAAATAGTCTGGGGGTTATTCAGAGAATATTTTTATGGGTTTTTCTCGCAGTTGAGTTTTATTTTATGTTGTTGGTACTGATTAGTACAATCCTGACTGCTAATGCTCCCAGCTTAGTAAGCAACATACTACTTAAAAGCAAGTGATTCTCCTCCCTAGTGGGAAATGTTAGTAATAACTCATGGGGTCTGATGCAGCTAAGTGCCTATAATTAACAGCACCACTCCATCTGTTCCCACCAGTCTGTTATCAGTCTTCTTCAGAGTCATTACAAGTTAAAGATTGTTATAACAAATAATGGGACTCCTGCTGATGGAACATTTGTCTAGGAAAAATAGGTCCTTGCTTTTCTTTTTCATTTCCATTTATCGTGGCTTTTTGACTTCTCTTTGGCTAAGTTTTCTTAAATGTGATGCAAATAAACTTTCAAAAGTATGTGCACATTCTGGTTATATAATAAATTTAAGAAGTTGTTTACGGTTCACTGTTCTAAACCATTCGCTTAAAGTGAATTCATGTTGAAAAAACTCACTAAAATATTTGAAAAAACAAAGCTCAGTGAGGCACTTAATGAAATGCTGACTATGCATAAGTGAGTGTTTGAATTTTTTTGCTACAAGGTAAGCTGAATTTGACTGTTATCCCTAAAGTTATATTTATAACCTGCACATTATACCACTTCTTAAAAAAACATCACAAGCTTGCAAAAACAGTATTTCATTTAAGAGTCTCTTATGTTATCTCTTATGCTACAGCAGGCTGTGAATCTGTTTCTCTCATAAAAAGCAGTTTCCTTCTCTTGGATGATTCTGGAATACTCCTGTTTCCATGTGTCCCTTCACACAGATCCAGCATCCATTCATATTGGTAGAGAGGTAATGTGGAATTTTTCAGTAGAGTTTGAGCTGAGTGTTGGAAAGCCAAGATTTAAGTACATGTCCTCAGTTTTGGGGTTCCCTTTTGTCTTCAGGTGGGAGATTAGGATGAAAGGATGTCACCACTGAGCAACATTAGATCTTCACAGAAAAAAAAATTCATGTTGCCAGTTGCTTTTCCACCTTTTCTGTATATAGCACACTGTCAGCAGTACATCCACTTTGAAGGCAGCACAGAATTGAATTGAGGCAGTGTTGCCACTGTGCTCCTTGCCCTTGGCCATATCTTTCACTGGTTTCATTATTTTATTGCCTTTATTATTTCTGGGATGGTAATAGGGCACGAAGTGGCGAGTCATTATCCTTCTGCAAGTGGGCTGAGACAAAGATTCAAGTATCACTGTATTTCCTCTAAGCTTTATGTGGAGCATAGAACAGTGTAATTAAAACCAGCAGAAGTCTTTAATAGCTTTTCAGCTTGTTTTTTTTCTTAAAGTTATTGTCATGTGTTAAAGCAGGGAATGAAAAATGATCTCAGTAATGATATGCATTGAAACAAGCTTGTGTCAGTCTTGGCAGGGAAGTGTCTGGCAGAATTCTAAGCATCTGATTGCTCATTCCTTCCTCTGCTTTGCTTACCTGGAGCAGCAGCAGTGATTCAACTCTGATCATTATAAGGAGGCAGAAAAAAATGCTTTTCCTGTAAGGACTCAGAACAACAGGGAGTTGACTGGAAGAGCTAGGGGACTGCATGACTGACATTTCAAGGTGAAAACATCTTTCTGAATTTTCTATGCATGTCCTTGTTTAGGCTATTAGAGCAGAGGAGTGCAAAGCTGCTTGAGCTGACTGCTCCTCAGGCAGGACTCTCTCTCTTTCATGCATAAACATCTTTTAGGTAACTGGCTGATTCTCAGCAAAGCCCTCCCTCCTTAAAACACCCAAAACTTTTGATCACTGGAGTTCCATGCTCTTTTTGCACTTGGAAACTTACTTCAGCTGCCTCCTACAAAAGGACTCATAGCTCTGAGAGGCTTTAGAACTCTCCCAAGTGCAGGTTCTGATTGTATTGGATGTGCAGCTGAGGGCAGTGCTTCAAACCAGCAGGGGCTGAACTTCTGCACTCCCACAGAGTCTGCACCTGCTGGAAAGTTGCTCACAGTTTTACACTCTGAAGCTGCTGGGGTTTGCAGAGGAGAAAATGGCCATGAGAATATCTTCAGTGTGGTGTCTGTAGAGATTGGGAGTGGGTTGGTTTGAAATAAGATCTAGAAGAAAAGGAAACCTTGGTGTTTCCAAAGCTCCCTCTGCTCTGTGTCATCCAAATACTCAGTTTTCCGTATTTGTGGAGTCCTTTGTTCTATCTCACTTCTGGTTTGAAGAAAAGGTTGTGTTAAGGAAGCCCTCTGTAAGGAAGAGGTTGGGAAATACAGTCTCATTCATTAAAAAGCCTGTGATGGGATCCAGAGGATGAATCCTCCTGGGGGAATCTAACCTGACCTTACCTTAGGAAGGCTGCCTCCAGTCACTTTGATCACTCTAGAAAACAGCTGTGGCCAGTAGTGGTTTTTTCCCAAGAAGATAAGACACCTGGGGCTTCAAGTGAGGGAATCATTTTCATATCACATGCTCCCAGCTTCTGGGAATGTTTCAGGACTTCCTAAGCATCTGTTCCATTGTGTTCAATAAATATCACCTGGATTAACTTGTAAACTACCATTCTTATGCAGATGCAGTTCAGTCTCTGCAGATCTTGTGTCATTTCCATGTGATGAGAAAACAGACTGCTCTTGTCTCACCAGTGAGAGATCTACCTCACTCCATGAAAATCTGAGTCTGAAGTGACTTTATAGGCATACAAGAGACAGTGTAAAAATTCTTCCCCGTGCTATAGCAGAGGCCAATAATGCTGTTTATGAAAACAAATTGAAGCCAGACATGCCAAATTCCCCTAAAGCTTTCTCTCAGTCCAGATTTCTTCCTTTTCTAGGAAAAAAAATCCCACCAGGCTTTACTCAATCTGCATGTGAGTTTTAAAATCCAGTGCAGACTGAGCTAAGTATCAGTTGCAGTCTCTACTAGATCTTGGCTCTGTAGTATTTCATCTTCTTTGTTGCTATCATGTATTCCTAAATTACTTCCAGCCATTCTAAGAGATTTTTGGGACTAACCCCTGCTCTTTGCTTTATTAATGCAAATCCAAGAAAACTCTGCTAAGGCTAATTGAGTTACTGAGAGATACCCCTGGGTATCTGTGGGTGATTACAACTTGTGCTTGGCAACCAGGGTTTTTTTTTGTACTTCATTCTCTTCAGATTGTTTTTGCTGATGCAGTTAGTTTCATTACAAACCAGTAAGACTTAACATAAATAAGGATTAGAGGGCTCTGATCTTAAATTTTGCAAATAATGATTTCTTTTATTTCCAGTACTAGCAGCTACACTTGTATCAAAGGTCAATTAGAGTGGAGACCCTGTTAACCTGCTTGCTCCTTAGATCTGGAAGGTGACAAGGCAGGGGCAGCTGTTCAGTGAGGTAATAAGGGTCAGTGTAAGTAGTGATGCTTTACTGATCTTGTTAATGAGAGGAAAAAAATGAGCAGTGCTCTGCTTGCCAAATGTGGTGGCACCAAGCTAAATGCAGGTGCATTAAGCTAAAGCTTCTTTCTGCCATGTTTTCTAGGACCTTAATGGAGGCTTGAGTTGTGCTAGAACTTGGTGCAAATGACCTTGTTTATACCTAAAAGCTTGCAGGTGTGAAGTCAGCTCTTTGAGGCTCTGCAGCTTGTGATGTTCTGTATTTCTAGGGCAGAACTCTGCATGACCCCTGTGCACGTGCAGTCTGGCCCCACAATGGTGCTGTGTCAGGCCAGCTTTATTCCTCAGTGCTTGCACACTGGACTTGGCTCTGCAAGGCAGCTCTGGTCCATGAGAATTGAAATGCCACTTGCCTTCACACAAGTCTTGACCTTTCATGGGTGATTGATCCAACTACCGAGATTAAACTGAAGGGCCATTAACACGTGTTTGTTATAATCACCCTCTTCTCTGCAAGGAAGAGGACATGGATCAAACTTGAACAACCTCAAACTTAGATGGTCCACAGCTCTTAAGGAATAAATCAAGATGGGCTGAGACCCTAGCAAGTTGAATGGTCTTATTTTAGAACAGAACAGAGTAGATTTTTAGTCAGGCTTGCTGGTCAAGAATGCACAGGCTTTGGATGTGTGGAGGAAGACAACACAGTCCTGATCTCTGCCTCCTCCTAAAATTACAGGTGTCTTCTCAAAAGTAAGGTTAGGTTCCCTTCAATTTTCAGAAACCTTCTTTAAGGCAGTCCTTGTCTTTCTGAGATTCAGCCCTGTTCTGAGCATTTTTTGCATAAGTACTTAAGGAGTCAATCTTTGTTTCAGAAGGGAGATGGTGTCCCGATCACTTATTTAATTAGGATAATAGGAATTCTTTTACTCAGTCCATTCATTTGACCACAGTGCCTTGGCATCAGGTTCTCACTGGTGGCTTTTCAATACAGTGCTAAAGAAACAAGAGTCTGATCTCAGGAGATTTGGGAGTCAATTAAACATGGCTAATCAGAGGAGGATTTCAACTGAAGTGATATAAGGTCAAAAGAGCTTCTATAAAAGTTCCTGTAAAAGTAGCAGACTGATACACCTGTGAGTAAAGTATTGAGTTTTATTTCCTTTTATATGTTCTATTAATTGAGATAATACTGAGTTGGATGAAGAGACCATTAAAAAGGAACTGTCTTGTTATCCAGCCACTTATACACGTTAGCAGCTTTAAAATTCCATAATGCCTACTGAAAGGAAAAGACCTGGGCTATACTGAATGGACTCAAACACTGTTTCCACAGAAAATAGAATCCCTAGCAGTTGAAAAAAACTGGTTGGAAGGGCCTGCAGTGTGGTCTAACCCTCTGTTTGTATCTGTACTCTCAAGTTGAAATTGGGATATTACTGTTTTTAGCACAAGATTATCTTGTGGTGGTTGTACCATCTCCTGGAAGAATGGTATGACCTGTATATTTCTGCTGCTTCCAAATGACACCACAACACAACCAAAGCTGATTATGCTGTCTTTGAGAACCTCACTTGGGCTGTAGCATCTTGTTAGGATTCACTGCACCTCAAAATGATAATGGATATTTAGAGATCTAGAAGCTAGTGGTGGCTTGACACTAAGTTTTGTGTGGAGAGAGGGGGGAAAAAAAAACAGGAAAATGACCCTTTGTTTACACAAATGAATAATGAATTAGGTAGAAAAACAGCTTGAGCTCTCTGTCATTGTATCTCAAATATGAGTACAGGGACATGTTTCCCTTTTGTTTCTTTTTTTGTTTTGATATTTGACTTCTTTGTTTAATACAAGCTCTGTAGCATGCAGGTGTCACTGAAGAGATTGGCAACAAATCAGTCTGAACAAAATCTACAGTTAAAGGACATACTGGTCTCTATCACTTATATTATTTTGCTTTCCTTCTTCTAGTCAGGAATCCTTCCTCCATGGATAGATAATCCTTGACTGTTCACCTCAGTGTTGCAAGCACCTTCTGCAAACACTGGTTGCTACTGACACACATGTGGCAGAGCAAGTTCTCCTTCTAAATCTTGTATGAAAAATATGTTGACTAATTGAAAATGTACTTTTTTTCCATCACCAAAAAACTCCAGAGGGTCTATTGCTCCACGTAGGGGTGTGTGTGTAGGCCTAACAGTTAACAGCCACTGAAAATATTTATATCAAAGGAAAATACCTGGGTGTTGAGAATTTATGCTCTTGGCTTTTTATGCTGTGTGGAAAACATAGCTTTTGTTTCACAAACCTGTTAAGACACAGATCTGGCCTGTTTTTAGCTGGGAAAGAAAAGTTAAAACTAATGAGAATGCTGATCATGACACTTGGCTGTTTGCATGTTTCCAGTTTTTCCAGGAAACAGATGTCTGCCTCGTGGTTCCTGTGGGCACAGTGAAAACAGGACACAGGTGGATGAGTCTGTTCTGGCTCTCTTGGAGGATTGTAATTATGTGTGACAAGGAACTTTGAGGCTTTCAGGCTCCTTGGAGGAGCTGGCACTGTGAAATGGGCTGACGAATGCATGCAAGACAGACCTCACTGAGTTTGCATTCTGTGATATCAACACTCCACTAACATTAGTGGTTTCTTTTTTTTTTTTTTTTTCAGGCAAGCAGCCTTGCTTGCCTGAAATTGTAGTCTTTTGTATTCATTCAGTCTTTTATTACTTTTGTATCACATTTGCTTCATTTACTGATGCTGGCACTGGATGCTCAATTTGTGAGGTACTTATTGTATAAAAACCTCATTTCTGTAGTGAAAGTCCTTGAAATCAAGCTTTTGATGGTAGATTGAAATAAAACATGCTCTTAATGAATGGACAGTTCTGTTCTTAGTATTAGATGAGACTTCTTCCTTTATTGTAAGTGGCACCCATTAATAACTGTATTTACTTTGGAGGGAAAGAATAGCAGTGTAAGTTAGAGGCACATCGACACGGGAAGTCTTGTTGAATTGTGGTGATTTAAAATAAATAAATAAATAAAAGGTGAAATAGCTTTTAGATTTATTTTTGAGTTATGAGTACTGAAATTTAGTTATCAGTATTCATTGCTGTTATCAATAATGAATATGTAAGTTGCCTTTCTGGAAAATCCATGACTAGGTTTGCCCTTCTAGTTCATGTTAATTTTCCTTGAAGGAATGAACAAGTGCAAATAATCCATCTGGATACTTGTACAGGGAGGGAGATATTTGCTGCAGTATTCAGCCAGTTGTAATTTTCTGTAGGGGTTTATCTTTTTTGATGTAAGCACATTGAAGGACTTCTACTACCTAAAATGTGAATTCCCATTGCATTTTGTGAGTTTGTATGAACTGACAGCAAATTAATGAGAATTTCTTTCAAGATCTCTCCAGATTAGATATTCCTATCCATTGGCTGCTTACTGCCATGGCATCCAAGTGCCTTTGTCACTGATATTTCTCTTCACAGCCTTGGGCTTTATTCCTTTTTAGGGTCAACCCCCCACAGTTCTCTGCTAATTTTGTTCAATTTATATTTTTAATGTACTGTTGGTTTCCTATATTCCTGGTGCAAATAAGTTGCCTGAATTAGAAACAGGGTGCAAGGAGTGAGGTGCTATAAAAGTTACAGCCTCGGCCACATTGTAAATCCTCATGGAACTGTTTCCAAAATCAGCTTTGCAAACTTTTTTCCTGGGTAATTCTTATTAATGACTGCAATGTACACGCAGGCAAAATGTTCCATCCTTGAATGGGTGACCACAGCAATTCCTCTCCCCAGAGTGAGGTCAGGCAGTACATTTTATGGACGTTAGCAATGCATTACCATCAGTGCATTCTCCATTGGAAAAAATAACTGGCCTTAAAACAAGGTAAAAACATGTTGACTCTAAAAGACAATCTCATTATGCAGCAGTGCTAACAGAAACGAATGCCACTGTTAAACCCCAGCATAAATCTCCAGTTTGTGCTGATCCTGGAGACCTTGAAATCCCATCTGATTTGTTATTTGAGGCCGTAGCTGCTCAGAAGCAGCTTTGTGCTTGCCTTGTAATTGCTCTTTATCAGGCAATTGTGTCCGTTTCATAACTGCCGTGTTGGCTCTGCACACTGGCTTTGAGCTTCCCAGTGATCAGCAGTTTGACATTTGACATTAAGTGGTTGACCTTTAGAGGGTAAGAGGAAGAGCTAATAATTCCTGGTGTTTATAGCACTGATCTTAGTGCGATACTACTTCTCTCCATCTCACTCGCATCTTCAGGCACTGCTGTAAATTTTTTCAGGTTTTAAAAGCAAATTGCTAAAGCACAAAAGCTTCGGTGCCGTGTGGATGTAATGTCTTGCATTGTAATAATTTTCTTCCAGCACAACTCTTCAGTCCCTAAAATGACATGCAAACCTCCCTTAAAGCCTGGGCTCTCTAATTTCTGCCTCCCTCGTTGTGGTTTTTGTAGGGGTTCAAGCCTGTCTGCGGAGCTCAGTTCGAGAACAAGAAGAGAAGTACGAAGTCCAAGGTGGCCCCCGGCGCGGGCGGCTCAACCGGGAGCAGCTGGTGGGTTTTACTGCTGCTCACAGCCTGGATTAATGACCTGGGGCTGGGCAGCTCTGCCCTTTGCCACACACAAAGGTGCAGGAGGTGTAAAATTTTAATGTGGTCTTGTACAGAAATTTGATTATGTGCAAGGTGATCCAAAGAGCCCTGAACATCCATAAAGCTGTCGTTTTTCTCCATTAGTGGAGATGTTGCTGTAACCTTGTCAGGAGAACACTATGTTGCACTCACTGTGTTACACCTGATGGGACAGGAAGTGATGTGCTTCGGCCTTCTCTGCTCAGCTTTAGAACACAGTTCTGCAAGTTGAAAGAAAAATAGGTTTATTACTATTTGTTTCCATTTAGGGCTGCTTTTACATTTAACTAGGTTCATTCCTGGTTACTTGCTGGATTACACCGGAGAATTTACTAACTGCATTGTAACAGTAGCTGTAAATATTCCTAACTCATAGTTCAAACCTTGTTGTGCTAGAAAGTATTTAAACAGAAGCAAGAATTTACCACACAAACAAGCTTTTCTTGGTTGCATACTTATCCTGAGACCCTTGCACGTTAATATACTGTTCTAGTTTCTAGTGGTGGTTATTTTAAATTGCAGGGTTCTGTATGCTCTGATTTTTCCTTTCCACTTTTTTCCTCTCTGTTCAGTTGTCAAGTCCTACATTTATACTTGTTTGTTTTTGTTTTTTTTTCCTTCCACATAGCTGCCCAAGTTGTTTGATGGATGCTACTTCTATTTTTTGGGATCTTTCAAACAGCACCAGAAGAGTGATCTGCTGGAGCTGGTGAAAGCAGCAGGAGGCCAGGTGCTGGTTAGGCAGCCCAAACCAGACAGTGACGTGACACAGACCATCAACACAGTGGCCTACCATGCAGAGCCCTCCTCTGACCAGAGGCTCTGCACCCAATATATCATCTATGACACAGCTTCCAAGTTCCAGCCGGAGAAAATCCGGCAGGGCAAGGTGTGGATGGCCCCCTCCAGCTGGCTCATAGACTGTGTGATGTCATTTCAGCTCCTGCCCGTGAAGTGAATATCAAATGTCAGCATCTTGAGAGCAAGGCTTTAAAATGGGCTGAATCTTGGGCAGATGGGACACTGGCAAACACTGCTCTGAAGCTGTGATTTCTGTTTTGAATGCAGGAGAGCTCTGAGCACTTTAGTGAGTTACTAAGATTAGTGATACGCTGGAATAAATGAACATAAAATGGGGGAGAGGATTGAAAAGTGTGCCTTGGCTTATTTAATATCCTTTATTTTTGCATTTAACTTAATAAATGCTTAATAAATAATCACTGATATTTTGTAACTGGATTTTGCAAAATGAAACCTTTTGCTTTCTTGATTTGAACCAACCCTTTGTAGGCATGATGCCATTTATGTTGTGTTTAACATCCATTGATAAGGATCTACTGTATTTATCAAGATTTCCCAGGCCAGAATTTGTATTTTTTAAAAAAAGGACTCCATGCATTTGAACCTTTGCAGATGTGTCAGGTGACATGTGACATTTATTATAACTTCTAACAACTGAATTTTGCTGGAAATTCTTGGCATAGGATAAGTCTTGTAGAAATCAGAGTTAAATTAGTGGCCTGAATTCATCTGGAAGCAGATAATTTTGAGAACACTATATTTAAAAATCTTGGTCTAAAATTGACATATTTGTAAAAAGATTAATGCTTTACTCCTGCCCTCATTCATGTTTGTAAACATGTAAATAGAATATTTTCTGAAGGCTTTTAAGCATCAAGATCCTTATTAATTATTATAATAAATATTTTTGTAAATTTGAATTATTGTTGTCATGGCTACTTTAAAGGAAAAAAAAGTGTTCACGTAAGAATTGTGCTTCACTTTGCACAGTTGTAACTAAACTGCTGGCTACACTGGATCAATGTTTATTTCATATTTGTTTCTCCTACTGGCTCATAAATTATTGTCAGAATCTTAATCCCTCACTCTATGCTCTTATGTAATGCTTTGTATCTTGTATCTTAGTTTGTGAATTTGTAATTGAAAAAAATGTCTTGGAATAATGCACAATAAGAATGATGGTTGTGGGATAGAACAAAAGTTTTGTGTGTCTGTTTTTGTACTGTTTGTAATAATGAAACTTTTTTGTGTGCAGTAAGTTTGGAGCATCTGTTGCATGCACTTGGCTGCAAAATGAGTGCATATCCCATACATATCTCAACAGGTAAATGAAAGTACTTCTCTATGAGCTCAGTACAGCTGTGGAGATGCTGATTCACACCCAAGAGCTGCTTTTGCAGAGGAAGAGAGCTGCTTTCTGTAACCATTGCTGCTGGAGGTTCCTGTGCCCTGTAGAACCCTTAGAACTGTACACAGCAAGGTAGAACAGGTACAGTTTTCAACAGCATCTGCTAGATTTGAGTAGCTGGAGTATCTTGATCTATCACTTATGGTAGACTCAGTCATTGCTCTTCACTAAATGCAGGGCTCATTAATAAGTGGAACAGCCCATGGGATTAATGTGGTTTGGGGTTTTGTGCAGATAAACACTGGCAGAGAATGAGGTACAGAGTCGATACTTTGTGGATTGGGCATTTGTCTTAGCAGTTATAGCACATTTTATCTTGGCATTTCATAGCACATCAATATACCTAATGCAGTATTCTTTGCAAAACTAGCAGTGAATCTCTGCAAAATTCTTAAGAATGGAGCTCTTCTGCCCTGTATCAGGAAGAAATTCGACCCATCAGTAATCCTGCTCTATGTCCTAAAGCAGAAGTTTTACAGATTTTAAGAGCCATTGTTCCTTAGCAGATACAAAGAAACTCAGAAAATTGACATGAATGTTTTGGGTTTTTTTAAGCCATGCTCTGAACCTTGTTCTTGTTCCCTTGAATCCAGTTGTGTTACCAAGCAGCATGTCTCTCCAGTCACATTAATAATCACTCCATATCATACTGAGGAGAGATCCTTACCCAAGATTAACTCTGGCCAATCTGCTTCAGGTGTCCGCAGGAATTCAGAGCGTGATCAGCTTCTGTAGATGTAGCCTTGAAGAGCCTCACAGTAGACTTTGATGCCAGAGATACAGCAGGTACCAAACAAAACCAAAGCACTGCAGGCACACAGAACTTAGAGGTCAGTGACACAGACCCTGCTTAATTTGCTCTTGCTCATTGGCAAAAGCAGAGGGACAGCACTTGATAAAAGAGCCTTGTAGTAAGTATAGATCAGGCCCCTTAATCCATTGGATGGATTTTGGTTCCTGAAGACAAGGCTCTGAACTCCTGAGGCATGTGGCAAGGAGTGTGTAGGGATCATTTCTCACTGTCTCTTCCATCCTAAAACCCAGGGTGCACTAAAGGGAAGTACCAGGAGGCAGGCTGAAAATGGAAAAGGTATTTCAGGAATTGTGAGAGACTTGGGACCATGATGGCCATAGTAGCCTGGCTTAGTCAGAAGCAGTGAGTAGATGAGTTTATCAAAGAAAATCTATTAAAGCTTAATGAAGAACCTTAGCTGTAACATGAATTTATATTAGTGTTCTCCTGCTAACCTGCATGTACTTACTGTGCACTGATGACTGGGGCATTTCACAGAAATTTGGAGTAGTTTGGTTGGAAGGGACCTTAAAGATCATCTAGTGGACATTACTTCCTGTGAAGAGATAGAAGTCCAAGACTTGCATTCAGGATTATACATATTTGTATTGGTCTTGATCAAAAATACTGTGCATCACAGAATGGCTTGGGCAGGGACACCTTCCACTATCCCAGGTTGCTCCAAGCTCCAGTGTCCAACCTGGCCTTGGACACTTCCAGGGATCCAGGAGCAGCCACAGCTTCTCTGGGCAACCTGTGCCAGGGCCTCCCCATCTTCACAGGCAAGAAGTTCTTCCTCAGCTTAATGATTTTCAGGAATCTTCCCTTGAAAATTACCTGTTTCTCTTAATTAGTTCATCTGGGATACATGGTAACACTTTCAGTAGCAGTGTCTGGGTTCAGTGACAACATCATTTTAACACCTCTAATAGTTAACCAAAGATAGCATTTTTAGTAAATACTGTGCAATCTTTTTGAGTGATGTTTCAGTATTTTTCAGGGAAACAACAGGCAACCAAGTAGTACCAAGCAGCAGTAGCAGTACCAGTAGCTGCTTTTGCCCTCAAATCAGAAATGACATACCTGGCAGGTGCTGTGGCTCTGTTGTCTCATGGTCCTCTTGGAATGATAACAAGCATGGGAGTGTCCAAAGGTGCATCTCTCTAGTAAAAAAGATGTCAGCAAGTGCTTCACCCAGCTGGCACCTGCACAACCTTTTTGGGGCTAAAGCCCCTCTCTTGTGCTCTGTCCCAAGCTGTGAGCTGAGGTTGAACCTGACTGGCTCTGTGGGACCCAACATGGTTATCCCTGATCAGCCTGGGCAAGGCTCCTGGAAGGAGCAAATGACTGAAGGGAATTAAGTCAAGGAAGGGAATCATTTTAGGCAGGGTATTGAAGCTGGTTCTATTTCCTCTCTAAGTCCAGTGTCTTAAGACCAGACTTACTCTGGAGCAGTTATTTTGTGTGGCAGTCTTCCATGAGAACTGCATCTTGGCTAATGAAATTCCCGCAGGCATTCTGCTCAGGACAAAGCTGTCTGCATGGAAGCTGGTGTAAAAACTGCACATCGGTGTGGGTTATTTGAGGGAAATGTATAAACGCAGGAATCATCTGGTCCCCCTGCCTGTGCTTGCTGTGCTGCTTCCAACTCCTGTGGGCTACCTGTGCTGCCGGGGTGGCAGAGGGAAGGGGAACATCAGCTCCTCAGAGCCAGCCCTGCAGTGCTGACAGAGCTGCTGGACAGGAGCAGTTCTGGCCTGGCCTGGCCTGGCCATTGGCTGAACTGCCAGCAAAGTCTGGGTAGCAGCATCTTGGCATCTTGTTGGGGACAAGTCTGTGAAACACAGTAGAACAAAGCTTTTACTTTTTCCTCCTTAGGCTATTCTGTACTTCAGTGCTGGAAGATCATCTGGAAATGGGGTGGATGTGATGTCACATTCACTGGTATTAATCAGTTTCGCCCCATGTCCTTGTTGTGCCTTTACTTCCATAAGCAGTTTCATGGAAAGATTTGAATCTTTGATATCCAATTGTGTTTAAATAGCCAACAAAGCAGGTTTAAATACCAGCTTAAAAACTACAGCAAGAGGTCTTTGGACGGCCAGATAGTATTGGCTTGGAAATGCACAGCAGTGTCTCAATGGAACAAATGAAGATTCAGTTGTTTTTAATAGCAGTGCAGCATGTTCTATCTTTTCAGACTTGTTTGATTTAAATTAACGGTGGTTTAACTAGTGTTAAATTGCCCTTAAAAGCAGAACAACATTTTGTGTGTAATCAGATGGAAGATGGGGAGGAAGCTTCCCCACCTTTATTTATTTTTTTTCCTTTTTTTCCTACGGAGAAGATGCACTTTGTGCGCTTCAATTTAATTCCCGGCAGGAGGTCTGGTCTGATGAAGTAGCAGAGAGCCGTCAGCTCCCGCTGCGTGTGCGAGGCCCTGCTGTCATTCCCTGCTCTGAGATGCTGAGACCACGGGGTGGCTGCTACCGAGGGCGTCTTGTGCAGCAGGGCTTGGGATGTCTGGCTCCGGCGGGTGTGGGAAGAGCTCTGCTCCACAGCTGGGGAGGAGCTACAGAGCAGCACCGCCCTTGGCTGCCTTACAGTGCCTGCCCTGGACGTCCAAGGGTGTTCCAGAGGCAGGGAGGCTCCTTCCCTGCTGAGCGCAGCTGGAGAGCACAGCTTTAGAGGTCTGAGCTGCCCTCGGGGCCGTGCCTGCTCAGTGACAGTCGCTGCTGCAGAAGTGGCTCTGCCAGCAGAGCAGGGCTTCCCTTCTCGAGCCCCGCAGCTAAACAGGTACACAGTGACAGCGGGGTTAAAATAGGGATTAAAAAGTGGAATGTGAAGCAGCAGCTAAGCTGGCTGTCTTGCTCAGCTTGCTGAACTGATAAAAATGCACTTATTTCTTCAGCTAGTGTGGGGTTGGGTTAATTTCCTGTTGGTTTAACGAACTGCTAATTCTCAGAAGAGCCAGAGTCTTTGGTGGGGGGAGCAGGTGTGAAGCTGTCGCTTCTGGGGTCTCACTTGCAATAGGAAGGCCTCTGAACTGAGGTTTTTGGCTTCCCAATCCCCCGAGGGGGGGTCCCAGTCTCTCTGCAGGGTTTGGGCTGGGTGCTGCTGGCAGCCTGACCAGGGAAATGGTTTTCTGCTGCTCTGCTGGAAGTGTCAGCTTTGAACAGCTGGTGCTGGGAGAGACTCAGATCAGCTATAGTTTGGGCCTAGCTGGAATTCATGGTCTAGCAAAATGTAATTCTGCAGCATAAAAGATCTGAAGGAACATTAAAAAAATTGTGAGCCTTTTAATTGAATTAAATATTAATACGGATAATGCAATCAATGCTTTATTGATTGCATTAGCCACAATAATGTTTAATTCAATAAGTCTGCAGTGCTGGATCTTTTTCTTCCCTTGTGCAGCAAGGGAATGCCATATGCTCTGCCTGGCTGTGTCCCCCAGGCTTGCTCTAGAAGAGCAGGAGATGACAGGAGTGGGAGAGGGCAAAGCAGCCAGGCTGTGCAGGTTGAACTCCTTTGTGTGCCCTCAGGTTGGCTGTGTAAAGGCAGGGTCACCATTATGGCTGGATTCAAACCAGCTACTCTTGGTGGCATGCATCATTTTTAAAGCCCTCTCACAAATAATATTGTTATTAATGCAAATACTTCCCCTGACTCCCCCTTTGCTTTGCTTCTGGAGCCCGTGCCCGATGCAATGCTTCACTCCTGCTCTCAGCAGTTGAGTCCCAGCAGCTGCATATGTCAGAATGGGAAGATTTTCTACCCTGAGCTCACTAACGTGCTTCTGAAGAGGTGCCAGGTTCTGATTTTAAACCCAGCCAAGCTTGAACAATTTTATCTGTGGTTGTAGGCAGAAGGCTTTTATTAAATTAAAGTTGCAGTTTTGTTTAACTGCAAAATTGGAGACAGATGTTCTCTCCAGCTCAGACCACTTCACAGTACAAGGTTTCTGGCCTCTGGTTCTTTGCTTGCTGTGTACCTGTTGCACAAGGTGTGGTAAAAACATCTGGGAAGAGCCTGGAATTAACATTTGGAGTCTTTCCAGTGATGGTTTTTAGTGGCCTCTTTCAAAGGTGCTTGATGAAAGGAACCTTGACTCAATAAGGAGAGACTGAGGAACTGCCTACACAGAATTAGCAACTGCTGCAGTGTCTGGGGCTCAGAAGTCACCTGTCCCTACCTAGGCTTGGGTCTTGGAAGCTACAGATTTGGTGTCCCAGCCATCAGCAGGACACCAGACTTGCCCAAGGAGCTGTCTGGGTGTTTGGGCCCACCCTGCACCCCGGGCCAGTGTGGGACATGCAGGCTTTTACCAGTTCCTGTGGCCACTGAGGAGATTCTCACCAACAGGCAGAGAAAGGGGTTAGGATTTGATTTGGTCTTGTTGCATTCCATCTACATTTGTCAAATCCAAGGAAAAGCCTATAAGCTTGCTTTTATTTCCTCCTTACAGGGCCCATGCCTTTCAGCATGGGTGCAGGAAGATTGGGCACAGTGAGCTCAGGTGCAGTCAGCTATCCATCAGGACCAAGTTTGGACATAGCCTTATATTTTCCCTTAGTTTTGAGAGCCTGCATTCAGGTACTTTAGGCAGGATTTGGACTGGAAGACAGGCTGTGAATGCAAAATGCAATAGAAGTTCCCAAATTCTCATGTCAACGAGTAAGTGATCAGATGCAGCAGTGGTTAAGCTGCTGTGGTTGTGGCACACTAAGATCCACAGGCTGGGAGGAGCCACAGTTTCTACTGAAGGCCAGGCAAGGTAGTACTGGCTCTGGATCAGTCTCTGGGTGGCACCACAGTGATCTCTTAAATTGGGGATGGCACGTGCACTACAGGCATGAGCAGTAATATTTGACCACAGTAGGTAAACACACCTGAGTGCAGCAGGGAGAGAGGCTCTAACCAGGCCTGGGGATGTGCTGCATAGTCCCACACATAATTAGTGCACATTAATGTAACTATTTTGACTTTCTTTGTGTATTAAATGACAATACTCATTTCTAGTCTCATGCTTTTCCCTTTCTCTTCACATCACTGAAAGAAAAGCGCTTAAAATTTCAAAACAGGACACGCAACAAGTGAAGAAACAGTCAAATAAAGGCATTTGAGGCTCTTTTGCCTCTTTATTGCCATGGTCACCCCCACCCCTTCTTTTCCTGCTTCATACCATGTTCAGGCTGCTCCTGGTATTTCTTTCATCTTCAAACAGATGATCTTAAACAAAGATAATTTTGTACCTGCTGGAGGAGGGAGATCATTGTTTTAGTGCTGCCCAGGCCAGCACAAGAACTTGGGAAGGAGCTTATGTGTTGCACTGCCCATCAGCATTTGTGTGGCAGTGGAAGAGGTTTTATACAGGGGCTTCAAAGCCCTGCTCTTGGGATGAGCAATGAAATTCCCATGCTGAAGGGGCAACTGCAAAGCTCACTTTCTGAATCTTCACTTCTCCAGACCCTATTTTGCAGGGTTTCTCTGCCCAAAGCAGATTGGAGAGCTCTCTTTGATCATCTTACACTTGTAACCACCTTTGCATGAGTCCCTGCTGTGCCCACTTCAGAATTTTAGACTCATTCCCTACATTACAGCAGTTCCACGCTCTGGCTCCCAGGCGTTTCCCTCTAATGCATTTTGCATTAGTAGCCAGTATCGGGAAATCTAGTACCAAAAGGTTAATGTACATCCATTAGTCCTCTTCCCCCCTTCTTCTTTGTGTGCTAGTAGAAGACAACTGATTTCATTAAATACATTAGGTCTGGAAAGGGTCTGCAAGCACTTGAAATTCTGTATATTCAGAGCTGTGGGGCTATTAATATTGTCCTGTCTAAGCACTGCAGGTAAAGTGGGATTTGTGGATGTTGAATGATACCTTTTAGGTGTTTTCCAGTCTCCACAACCTTTCTCTTCCTCTTAAAAAGGGTTGGGGTTTTTGAGACCTGCTCAGAATGACTTGCTTGGCATCTCCTCCTTCTGTGTGCTCTCTCAGTGATGGGCAGGGTAAAGGAAGGAGGGATGTCAGGGAAGTTGGGATGGCTGTGTGGGCAGCTGAGCTAGCTTTGACAGCCAGACTATTCCTCCAGCTGCAGCAAGTGGTTTTCTTCCTCCTCCCCCTGAAGCCAGCATGACAATTTCTGTGCCACTAATTAGAGCGAGGCTGAACCCTGTGAGTATCTCATTGCATTCTCTGACCTGCATTTTAGACAAGGTCAAGCTGTTTCAGGGAAAAAAATCTATTACTCTTAACGATCCCAAGTGGCAAGTGGGAGGGCTGGAGGGGAGGGGCTGGCTATTTGTTTTGCCCCCTGCTGTGTTTATGATTTGAGGAGCTTGCCACATTCTTTAACTGAAACCTTATGTTTTAGCACAGCAGACCCCTGAAAGTCAGAAATGTGGAGGGTGGTGCCATAATGCCTCCTGTCTCTGTGTGTAAAGGGTTTGCATGGCAAGATTTTGGGGGCAGGAGAAGCTCCTGGAAGCCCCCCAGGAAGGAGTGGCAGAGACAGCCTGTAATGCACTGACTGCAGCCCCCACTCTCTGTCTCCCTTTGCCACTGGGGGAAAGGAGATAGACAAAAAAAAATATCTCAAAGTCTCAGTGAAATGAAGATTTTTAGGTGAAATGGGGGCATCCGAAGCAGAGTGCATGAGCAGCTCTGGGCATGCAAGTTCAAACGTAGCAAAATCATGGCCAAGAGAAAAGAAAAAAAATCCCATGGGCTTTAATTTCACTTAATGAGAAACCATTCACAGTGTTCCATTTCTGATCCATATCTTTCCATTCCTATTCTAATGGTAATTACTGTAGCAGTTTATTAACAAAGAAATCATTTGATAGCTTTCACATGATCCCATACTTCAAGTATCTAACAACCTATTGATTCGATAGCTTGGCAGCATTCCTGATTGAGGAGCTGGAGTTTGATTTTTTTAAGCACTTTGATCATCTCACATGCAAAGGATAATTGTTTTTCTGCTTGAAACATGGGCTGGATTGCAGAACGATGGAGTCTACAGCATGTCCTTGTGTGGGATCCCTGCTGCACCCACAGCCAGAGCAAGCAGTGCCTGTGCTCTTACAGAGGGCTGGATTTCTGATCCCTGAGTTACTGCAATCAGGTATGAAACACACCTGCAGAGAGGTAATTGCAGTATTTGTCACTACTGACTGTAATTATGCTGCCCAGAGAGCTGTGGATTCTCCATTCCTGGAAGTGTCCAAGGCCAAGTTGCATGAGGCTTGGAGCAACCTGGCATAGGGGAAGGTGTCCCTTCCTATGGCAGGGGATGGAATGAGACAGTCTTTAAGGTCCCTTTCAACCCAAACAATTCTATGGTGATTCTTTGGTATCTTTATGGAGGGTTTTGTGTGTGCACCTGTATGGCCAGTTCTCCTGAGCCCCAGGTGCTGCCTGGAACGGGTTTGGCAGTGGCAATGCATTTTGGCAGCCCTTGCTCATGCTGCAGACTCACGGCACTGCTGGTTCTCCCCCCCGCTCTCACTTTCTGGACGGTTCCTCACTTTTTCAAGGTGATGGAGGAAGTTTCCCTGGACAGCAGTTCACACTGGGACAGAAGACCAGCAGGATGGCTGTTCTGTGTTTTCACAGGAGTGAAAAATCAGGTTTTGTTTCTGGGAGCAGTGTGTGGCAGAGGCTGCTCGTGCATGTCGGTGTCGTGCTTTTCGAGGACTTCTAGCAGAATGTTCCCAATTTTATTGGAGGCCAATGTGGGAATTGTGTTTCTGCTGTTTGATTGCCTAGAAAGAGGTCCAGCTAATTCAGCAGGTAGACTTGGACCAACACCTTTTGTCACATCATGAGCCCTTCTGAAAGGAATGAGGGGAACAAAATGGATGGAAGAAATTTGCAGGAAGTTTTCTCATGCTGGTTTGGAAAGAACAGAAACATTTGACCTCCATGAGGAGAACCTGCCACCTGTGTCCTCTCATGGCATTTTATGCACATGACCCAGTTGGGTCCCTGAACTGGTTGGTTAACAATTCATGTACTTCTGGAACAGCCTGGATTGATCATGCAATGCCCAGGTGACCCTACAACCTGTCAGGAGTAAGGTGCTGGGAGCACTTGAATTACATGTTGGTCATTTTCTCATCTCATATATCACAGGCTGAAAGCTTTACGACTTCAGAGCTTACTGTATTAATTTTATGCATGAGTGCTTTATTTTTGCCATATGAGATATATCACTGGCTTACTGGAGCAAAATATCATTAGACCTGGAAAAGGATTTGGTCACTTAAACTTTGTCACCAAGGATCATTGCACACAGATTATGTAGGGCTGTACAGTGCCATTTCTCATGTGTTTATTAAGTGATTATAAATATCCAACTGCGTGCCTTCAGGGGACACTTGAGAGCCGTGACTGCAGTAACATTTCATTTAGAAAGGTGGCACACACACAGTGATTTGTGCCTTGGCAGGGCCCATCAGAGGGTTTGCCTGGTGAGAAGGCAGAGGTCTGTTCCACCTGAAGGAGCTCTCCACTGTTTTTAGGGATCAGTCACAGGCTGGACTCGAAGGTTTCAGAGGTCCTTTCCAACCAAAATGATTTTGTGATTCTGCTATTGTGCATTTTCTGGCCTCCTGGTGGCTGGCATTGAGGTCAGATCCTTAGGCACCCAGGCTCCAGCCCATGCCTGAGCCCTCAAGTTTATCACATCAAAGGCTGCTTTGGTTTCCTCCATCTCAGTTTGGGATGTCAGTCTTGAAAACAGCACAAGCTTTTCAGAAGTGCTGAGTCTACACTGTTTATTGTTTCAATAATAATGAATGGAATTTTTATACGAACCCATAAAATACAGCTGTTCACCCTGAACATTCAAGCTCCTTCTGCACAAGCCATTTATTGGCATGAGGTGATAGGACAAGGGGTGATGGCTTTAAACTAACAGAGGAGACGTTTAGATCAGAGTCAGGAACAAATTCTCCTCTGGTGAGGCCCTGCCACAGGTTGCCCAGAGAAGTGGCTGCCCCTGGATCCCTGGAAGTGTCCAAGGCCAGGTTGAACAGGGCTTAGAGCAACCTGGGATAGTGGAAGATGTCCCTGCCCATGGCAGGGGATGGGATGAGATGGGCTTTCAGGTCCAAGCCAGGCTATTCCATTTCCCAGAGTCTGAAGCTGTGCAGGACCATGTCTGGCCATGCCAGAGCTCTTCCACTCCTCAATCACCAAGACCAAAGAGCAGTCCCCATCTTCAGACTTTTCTTTCCATTTGCTGCCAAGACTGCCAGCAACCTGATGCCTTGAGTCAGGCTTTCCAAAGCGCTCTGTTCCTCTCCAGTTGCTGAGTAGGTTTTATTTTCCACAAAAAATTAACTTGTAAAGCATCTGCAGGACAGCTGGTAAAGGCTGGGCCTATTCTGGAAATGGATGCTTCTTTAGGTCTCTTCTTTTCATGTAAAATTTTATATTAAAATGTTTCCTGCTGGGTAAAGCACAACCTAGAATTGTAGCTGTTCTCCATTTCTGAATTTCCACTTATAACTGAACAACTCAGGCCTACCTTTGATTCAGTGATCTGCAGAAGTAAAAACAAACCAACTATCTGCCTCTTAAAAGTTAATTAATGTTTCCATGATTCACTAATGAAAAAGACTGGGATGAGAAATAGGTGAGCAGTAAAGAGCTGCATAAATTCCCCAACCAAGCTGACAGGAGCTTGCAGTTGTGTTCTGAGCCTGAGAACACGAAGAAACGGGGTTAAAATGATTTGTGACCAGGAGAAGGAAGAATTTCCTTCTGTTACATGACTGCATGTAACTTTTATTAGTTTGATGATGTACAGAGGGACTATTTCTCTTGGAAATGGCTTTTTGGTTAACATTTCATTTACCTTCCCAAAGTTAGCTCTCTTGCAGTGATATGAAACACAGCTCCCTGTGATTTCCTAGCCCCCAACTTTGCTAATAGCACTTGTCGTTGCAGATGATCTATTTCAGGCCAGCCCAAAAAGCTCTTGTTTTGCAGGTGAGCCAGCCCTCGCCCTGTACCACGCAGCATTTCCACAGCAGGGCAAGGATGAAAAACTGGTTAATAAAAAACTGCAGGAATAAAACTCATAATACACTGCATTGATAGTTGCATCACTTCTGTACCAGCTGCTTCTTTTTAGGAATTTGAGGCTGTGCACTAATTTAATATCACTAAATTGTCCTGGGTTTTGGCATGATCTATCCTGATACTGCATTTCCAGCCATTGGCACTTTGGTATTACTCAGTGCATCCAAATAACACCTGGAAAAGTACTAAGGTCTCTTCTACCTGCAAAAGGTACTGGTATTTCCAGGGTCTGAGAGGTGGTGCAGATTACCTGGCAGTGGATTAAGATACATTTATCACCAAATAGGTAGGAAGAAATCTGATGGAGTGACCTCTTGCCATGGGAATAATTTCCTGTGGGGAATGGAGCTTTTTGGGAATGTCTTGGGAATGGGGAGAGAGTCCTGCTATTGTTGGTGCTGGATGGAGCATCTTCTCATGAGGCCAGTTTTTACCCCTGCATCTTCTCCAGGAGCAGGTTCTGGTCCAAATTTGAAGGGAATGTGGCTCAGTTGTTTTCATGTTTCTTTCTTTTCACATTTTCTAACCTAATGGGTTTTTCTTTTCCCCAGGTAACAGAAAGGCTGTGATGCCTCAGGGCTTCTCTCCAGCACTGGTGGCCCCTGCACCTGGAGGTAGCAGAATCTTTGCTATGTGTTATGTCCCACTGGTGCTTTTATTCTCAAAAGAGTGTTTTGAGTCTCAAAAGTTAAGGCCAAATGCCCTGGTTGGGTAACACTACTTTGAAGAGCATGTCTGACAAAAAGACAGAACAAATCTGTGGTGTGAGTGGATTTCTCAAAGCCTCTCTGTGCCCTGCTCAAGGTCAGAGGTGCAAGGGGCCAAGCCTGGGCAGTGACACTTCCCTTACTGGGTAACTCCTTCAGAGTATGCTTCAGTGGTCAGGAATTCAGGTGTGCATCCACCTGAATTTCTATTTCTGTGCTGACCTCACCTGCAGGATCTTGTCTCCCATTCAGGAATTTAATATTTCTGCTCTTAACATGATTTCACAGAGAACAATTCCTGTATTTCTGCTAGAAGGCATCACACTCACAGGTAGCATACAAGCACTGGGGGAGTTTCAGCCTAGGAAAGGATTGCTTTGGTTTGTGATCCACTTTCCCAAATCCAGAAGGATGCAGAGAGGTGGGACTGAAAATGGTGCTTTGGTCCCTGCACTCCAGCTGGATGGAGACCAGCCTTGGATCTTCTCAGAAGCACCCAAGAGGAGCAGGCAGGGAACCCCCATGGTCTCATGGCACTTGCGCCATGATTTTAAGATTTGTCTTTCCCCAAGTGCCTCCTGCTCCCTTGCCTGAGGCACCTGTGTCTGCTTCCATTTATTGTTTTTCACACTGCTGACAAAAGCAGTGGGATTTAGGATGGTTTTTAGGAGGGCTTAAATATCTCATGGAGCTTCACAGCATGGTAACAAACATGATTTATTATCCAGGCACGTGTCCATTTGCTTTCCTTTGAGGCTGGCAGGGCAGGGAGGGGCAGTGCTGCTGTTTGTTTGGAAATGCAATTAGCCCAAGCTGGGAGGATAACCTTGAATCCAGGGAAAGTTAGAGGAAATTTAAAGCCATCTGCAGCTCCAATGGGTCCCCACACACCCCTTTGGCTCACAGTTTCTATTCATGCCAATAAAGTGCGAGAAGATTCGCAATACAATGGGAAATTGCTTCTTTGGGTATCACAGTATCTTGACTTAGAAGTGCTTTAACCTTGGCCTCATGCTTCCTGTGGGGCCTGTTTGCTGTGCTGCAGAAGTGCCCACACCAGACAGGAATGTATAGGATTTTCCGTCTGAGTAAAATTAAACCCCGAAACCTTTACCATCCTCTCGATGCCAGACATGCTCTACCTGCATTAACTTGAGCTTAATGGACTGCAAAACGAGCCTTTCAGCCTGTATGGGAGTGGATTATTTGCAGGATAGCAAGTTCCTCACATTTTTATCTCTTCCCTTTCCCAAAGCTTTTGTCCTTTGGAAAAAAAAAAGAAAGATAAAAGGCAAATACAGACAAATTATAGGAAGAGAGTCAGGCCCTAGGAAGTCCAGAAAACTGTTTGGACAAGGCAGAGGGTGCATCCACCAAGTCAGGTAAGTAATGAAAAGAGCAATGACCACTACTCCCTGTCTCTTAAACCAGACTGATGTTCATTAGCCAAGTTCTTGGTGGCAGTGTTGGGGATGGTGCGAACACTCCAGGCCACACCTTTCAGCACACCAGCTGAACTCCTCACCCTGGCTTTACTGAGGCCTTTCCCAAAGTTCTCCAGGTAGGACCTGAGGCTGCAAAAGACAGAGCCTGCTGGTGGTGGGATGCTCCTGTCTGCAGTGTCCACTCATCATCTCACCCTGTTGCACAAGGGGTGATGGTTTTACACTGAAGGAGGGTCAGTTTATACTGGATATAAGGAAGGTGGTTTTTGCAATGAGGGTGGTGAGGTCCTGGCACAGGGTGCCCAGAGAGGGTGGTGGCTGCCCCATCCCTGGAAACATTCAAGCCCAGGTTGGAAGGAGCTCTGAGCAACTTGAAAAGAAAGTGTCCTTGTTCTTTGCAGGGAGTTGGATTAGATGGAAGTTAAAGGTCCCTTCCAACCCAAACTATTGTGTCACAATCACACATCATTTGGAAGGACAATTTAAGGCCTGGTGAGCTCCCTTTTTCACCTGCTTCCTTGGAGTTTTGCCTTCCAGATTCACAAGATATTTTTTCCCAAACTCCCTAGGCTTGGATTTGGCTGTTTCTCCAAACACAGAGCCAAGCCACTGTTGGAATACCTGAAGAGACAATCCATATGGGTAACAGGATAATCCCTATGCATTACTGGGAGGGAGAGTGGGCTGATGATTTCTCTTCAAGCTTTCATGGGTTATCACTGTCAAGACAACAGCAGCATAGAACATTGTGTGTTTAATGACCAAAAGTACCTTCACTGTGTCCTTCCCAGTGCCAGATGCCTTACAGTCTAAATGAGGATCTTTAATAGTGGCATTAATTATTACTGAAATCCTGCTTTGTCCCACTGAAACAAGTCTAATAGCTCACGCTTGCTCTTCCTCTCTCCCTGTCCTTTCCCCAGATCACCATCCCTGTATCTGATGCCAACATGAGAAAGGCTCCTTTCACCTGGCTGGTTGGGCCACCAGCATGGAGTGATGTGCAGAAAAGGTCAGGCACAGGTGCCAGCTCCAGGGCTGCTCCAAGAGCTGAGGATCAGGAGGGCTGCATTGGGAAGGATGCCCTGAAACTGTCAGAGAGCATCATTTGGTGCTACCATACCCAAACTCTTGCCTTCTTTTGGGGGAAGCCTAGTGCCAAGGAAGTATCAGCTCACAGCTCCCAGGGATGTCGATAACTTACTCAGATAAGTAATTCATTAAATGCAGATTTCTCTTCCCTATGAGGATGAGGAGGCCCTGGCACTGGTTGCCCAGAGAAGCTGTGGCTGCCCCTGGATCCCTTGAAGTGCCCAAGGCAGGGTTGGATGGGGCTTGGAGCAACCTGGGATAGTGGAAGGTGTCTCTGCCCATGGCAGGGGGGTGGAATGGGATGATTTCTATGGTCTCTTCCAACCCACACCATTCCCTGATTCTATGAAATAGTGGCCCCAGAGGAGCCAGCATAGTCAGAGGACATGAACTCCTGAGAAAGGAGAGGCTTCCTCTGTCTCTTGAGCAGCCATGGATAAGAGCCAGCTGCCTGCCCAAAAGATGAGGCCATCTCTGCAGATGGGTGCAACCATCACCTGTCCCCAGGGATGAGACCAGTCAGTGCTGTCAGGGACACCATCTCCTTCTCATTCTCCATCCCAAAGGAGCCTGCCTTAGCTTTTGTGTTTGGTTTTGTCTTTCCCTCCAATCTCCTAGTGCATAATTTTGCACTTTGTCTATGTGTGGCTGAGTGGGGGGCGTCTTCTGAGAGCAGAGCTCTTTTAGGTACTGGAGTTTGTCATGGTAAAAAGATGCTTTCTCTTAAAAAGAAAGTATATCAGCAAATACAAATAAATCCATATGGTATATTAGATGGCCCTTGAAAGATTCCAACCCAAACGATTCTACGATCCTAAATATATAAATGCAGGCAATTCCTTTCCATGCCTTCCATCCCCTGTGTTTTAAAAGCTAAGCTTCCACACCACGAGGAAGCTGGATTCTTGATAAATTTTTCATTTTCTCTATTGACTTGCTGTTGCAAACCCATGTCATTTTGCTATGCAAAGGGCATTCATTTGCCCTATATCCACATGGGCCCTCTTTCCCCTTTAACAAGCAGCAAAGAGAAACACTTTAGTGTTCTTGCTGTGCTGGAATCCCAGGATTTGCTCTTTGCTTTTACCTCTAGCAGAGCTGTGGCTGGGTAGGGGTTGCTGCAGTGGATCTGGCATTCAGGGGACAGGCACTGGGGCACTCAGCTCACTGTGTGCCACTGAAGCCATTAAATGCTGCTGCCTCAGGAGCCCCAGTGGGATGGAGAGTACCCAAAGTCTGGGATTTTCCCAGTCTTAGCCTGGTTTGGAGTGTGCTTTGCAGCTTCCTTGGGGAGAAGGACATTGCCCTGCTGTGCTCCAGAGCTGAGTCATTCCCCCTGGGGTGTGCAGGAGATAATTCTCTAATTATAAAACAATCTTGACTAATGGCATATTAATGAGGACAGGGAAAGGTGATGCTCCTGGGATGGGCTTTCCTGCTGCTAGGAGGAGGAGGAGGGAGCTGTACACAGCTGCTGCATTTGGGGGGCAAAAGGTGGCATCACATCAGTGAGGCTTGGTTGTAAGAACCCCAAGAGGAAGGACTTTCTCTGATTCTGGGTCTGTTTCTTCTGCAAAATTCACTTTTGCTCCTGCTGAAGGTTTTCCCTTTGAGCTGTCCACTCTCTGAGCTGCCCTTTTGCTCCAGTTTGAGTCCTTTTGGCTCCCTTTTCTAGCCACATCTCCTAGGCTGTACCGTCTCTGTCTCCCCTCATTTTTCCAACCCATCAACTCTACCTTCCCCTACTTTCTGCCCTACCAAGCCCTCTGCTCTTCTCTACCCCTCAGCATCTTCCCTCACCTTTATCCACCTTCTCTTCTCCAGCTCTCACAAATAGCTGTTGTAAATTCAAGAGTGTCAGCCTGGGGGCACAGGGAGGACAGTGCCCATGGAGAAGGTTGTGCTCCCCCATCTGATAACATATGTATCAGGCACCTTTCCCTTTGGCTGGCAGCCTCTGGAAGCCCAAGATGAACCTTTCAACAAGATTAAAGAGATGGTATTAATTGCTATCGATCATGGGTCAACAAATTAAATTGCATCTGCAACTGTATCTCTGAAAGGTCTAAATGAGAAGAGTAGTTAATGGGTCTGGCTGGCCCAGAGCTGTGATTAATTAAAGGCAGAAATGAACTACAACTTTAAAAAAAAAAAAAAAAAAGGAAGGAGATTGGGATGAGGATGAAATTCTGTTGTGTATTTGGAGAGTGCCTGGTGAGATTTCAGTTCTGGATCTACCCTGGCCTGAGGGGCTGATGGGAAGTGGAGTGGTGGCAATGATTTATGGGGCTACTGGCACCCCCAGTGCTGTGGAAACACTGCCCACTTATGACTGGCAACTCTTCCACATGAACAGTGGAAGTTTTCCTAGAAAATTATCTGTGCCCTGTGCTTCTCCCTGTGGTCCCAGACCTTGTCTCACTGATGCCTTGGTGCCTGGGGAGAGCTGTGGGATCCCTCAGTGGGACTGTGTGTGACACTGCTGGGTCTGGGGCAATCAGATTCCTTCCACAATCTGACCAGAGACCTTGCAGACACATCCATGATGGGATCTGCAGGGCTTTCCCTCATGTGACCCAGAGCATGCTCCATTTCCCTGTGTTGTCCTTGGGGTCAAGGGTCCCCCTCCAGCAGCCTCTTTTTCCCATTTGTTTTTAGACACGGTGCAGAGTGTAGGGCAAAACCCTGAGCATTCCCATGTTCCTTAGCAACCCACTGCTCTTCCCATGCCAATCCAGCACTGCAGCATCCCAGTGGCAGCTGGGAGAAAAGTACTCCTAGGTGGGAATGAGGGTGCTACTGTGACTCCTTGGGAAGTAATGAAGTAGCACAGCATGGAATGGAGATGGTGCTTAATTAATAACGAAGAAAATAATAATATGTGGCACGTATAGTGCTGTACTTGTTCCAAGCACTGTACAAACATTAACTACAGTAATTAAGCTGTAATTAATTAGAGTAACTACTAATCAGTGTAAATAATGATGCATCTGGAGGTACCAAATGGAGTTTGTGAACTGAAAGCAAATTTCCATGTTCAGGAAATGGCATCAAATATAAAATGGCACCAGTAAAAGGCAAAAGCAGATGGAGTTTAAAGTGAGAGCCTGGGAGCTGTGTTGGTTCATGGCAGCTCCTCAAATGGGAATCCTGGTTTGGCAGAGCAAAGCTGGTTTACTGAGTTCCTGCTGAGACACTTCCTGAGCATCCCATCCATGGGATTCTCATAGCTACTTCCAGGCTCCAGGCCTGCTCTTCCCACCCCAGCTGCACTCACCAATGTTGTGAAGAGACAGGGACTGGAGCAATGGATGAGATGGGGAACTGGGAGCTTGAGGGGCTGATGATCAGTAGAGTAAAATACACCACAAATATATAATTTTGGGGTTTTTTTGCTGGTTCACACACTTTATATTTAACAAAATAATTTTTTAATAATATAGTCTTTTACACATCAAATATTGTTTCTAGGATCCCTCCCTCCCATTTTTACAGATTGTTTTTTTCTCACTAGTTTCAGGCACACTATTGTTTGAAAGTTTTGAAACTGGATAGTCATTGACAGGCAACAGCTTACAAAGAAATGTGGCGATGACGTCTCTAATGGTACCAGCTCAGCCTGCAGGGAGCCAATGCTCAGCCACAGGACAGCAGTTGCTGTGCTAAGTGCTGCTCCCACCCTTGCCCTCCAGGAAAACACCAAAACAGGGAAGAAAGAAAAGTATGAAGAGCAGTGTGTATGAACCGAGCCCGATGTGCTGATCTGCTCCCGTGAGGATGCTGTGGGGAGGATTTGCTGCCGTCACTGTCGAGGGCAGATGCTGGACTGGAGTCTGAACTGTACAAAATAAGCACCACCACCCTTATGGCCTTGACCAAAAAGCAGGGAACCAAGCATGGACAGTGATGGGAAAGGCCCCTGTGGTCGCCTGGGCAGGCAGGGCAAGGAGATGACATTGGTGGCTTTTCTTTCACAGTATCGCTTGGAAGCTTCAGCCTAAGAAAGCAGGAGGTACCAGTGCTGGAAAGCCTGATGGGGACCCTCAGCTGCTGGGGGTCCATGGGGACCTCTGCTCCTGGCAGGCAGGCCCAGAAATCAGCTGCTTTCGAGAGAGAGCCCTCACCAGGAGCCCAGCCCAGCCCTGCTGCACCATGGCTCGCTGTATATCCCCAGCAGCATGGATGCTCCCAGGGAGAGCCACGGCAGCTCCCTCCCACTGTTGCAAAGGGTCTTACCTGCCAGCTGAGCCAGTTTAGTGCTGCCACAGCCATGGGACATTCCTGGAAACTTCCAGAGTGGAGTGATCCCATATTTCAGTTGTGACCTGCTGTCGCTGAAGGCAATGAAACATTACCCTTGGCTCCAGCGAAAGCAGCCTCGGGGATGGGACAAGGCAGCTGAGCCCATGCTCAGCCTGAGAACCAGGAACAGGTGGGGCCCTCTTCCCTCTGCTCCACTACTGATGCCCCAGCCAGGAATCACACACAGACAAGCCAGGTAAGGTGTTGCTTTCTTGGAGCACCTTCTGGTTGGTGGCCCCAGCCCACCCACGCAGCTCCTGTGGGCTCTGCTCCCATCAAGGTCACGGTGACTGTGTAGGTGTCTTCGACTTTATTGTCCCCACTCAGTGGAGAAAGTGTAACAGATACAGCTTTGTGTCTTGGCTCTCCGGTCTATACCTGTGCATCTACCTCGGTCCTGCTGCAGGTTACATTCCAGTTGGGTTTTTTTTTTAATCCTCCCCATCCCTTTTAATTTCTACCTCCCTCCTGTCCTTAGTGCCACCCGTGCTTAGAGACACAATAAAAATGCTCCATCTATTGCTCCACTCATAGCTGTATTGTCCCGGTGATCCCAGCTTAGGAAGAGGCTTAAAAAAAAAAAAAAAAAATCACAATAGCAAAAAACCCTCAAATAAATAAACGTGAAAACCCCCACGATCCACACCGTAGGGAGTGAGAGAGGCGAATCGATCGGCGCCTGGGAGGCACCGCCCGGCCGAGAGCTGTTTCCCTGCTGTCCTCCCCCGGCGCGAGCAGCGCGTCCCTGCCGAGCACTGGTGATCCCCACAGCAGAGCAGGCACCTCCACACCAGGTACAGAGCGTGGCGAGCGGGACAGGAGCTGCAGGGGCCACGGGGAGACCCTTGCCCACAGGTACCAATCTCTGCCCGTGTGGCAGCCTCGCTGGTGACCCTGGTGCAGCTGGCAGCATCGAAGCCGTTCCTTCATCACCATCATCATCACCGTGAGCGGGTTGTTGGCCAGGGCGTGCCGCTACAGAGCCTGCTTGCCCTGGCACTCGCGCTTGGAGCACTGCGCCGGCTTCCACCAGTCCCCGTTGTGGCAGTGGCAGATGTTGCAGTCGTCCACCTTCACCTCGATGCCCGCGGGAATGATCGTGGTGCCCGCGAAGCAGTTGGGACCTGTGGAAACACAGCGGGGTAAAGGATAAGTACTCTGTGGTTTGGACTGGGAGCAGCAGCTCTGCTCCAAGCCTGGGACAGGCAGGCACCCAGCGCCAGCCTCTTGCTGTGCTCCGGCCATGCCACCGCCGCTGCCAAAATCTGCAGCGATGCTCCCGCCTTGCTCAGTACCGAGCCTTGGCCCCACAGCAATCCCTTCTCTCATTGTTTGGTTGTCCTGAGGCACTAAAGGGAAAAAAGGGGCCTTGAAACTTTCCTATCTGTTTCTGCACCAGTCCCTAGAACAAATGGCATTTGCACTCAGCTTTTTCCACTTGGTTGACCACTAATTTAGTACCTCTTTCTCCTTAATTTTGGCTGCAAGATGGACCAGACCATGAGGACACAGCCCAGCCTTCACTGCTCCAGCCTGGTGAGCCTGCAGGGAGCTGCAGGGACCAGAGCCAATTCATCCCCTAAGGCCACTGGCAACCATGCTCCAACACCAGGTAACCCTAAGGACCCCCACCAGCTTGGAGCTATTAACTATAAATGATTTATTGCATCACCTCTCAAATAAGCTTTCTGATAAAATCTGTTGGTTTTTTTTTCTCTCAAGGATAATTCCTTTAATCTGTTTATTACTGCTTTGTGGTTTTTTTTTTTTTTTTTTGGTTTTTTTTTTTTTTTTTTTTTGGTCTTCTTTAATACACAGTATCAAAGATGAGCAGTAAGTCAGCAAGGATCTTATTTCCCACACAGAATGGCTGGGTTGGAAGGGATCTTAAAGCCCTTTCCTCCTTCTCATAAAAGCCCCACAAATATCCACTGCCCATCAGTCCCTATGCAGGCTCTCTCTTCCCCTCTTACTCCTTCACCTATTAGTGCCAGAAATTAATGTCAGAGCCAGCAGCACACACAGAAAATTCAAGGCAGTCACATTGGTGGCATTGGGGAAGCATAAAGACATTTGAAAAGTGTTCTGTGGTTCGAGTGCTGCTCCAAAATGTCACCCCTTGACTGGCCACCGGTTTTAATCTATGCCTCCAGTACATGAGGTGCATTCCAAAGGTGAAACCATGTACAGACATGGAATTATGGGCAAGTTGTTCCTTAAGTCTTAGGCTTAAGGCTGTTTGAAAGGGAAACAGGATCCATACAAGGCTGGAAACAGGCTGAGCTGTAGCCAGCCCAGTGCCAGGGTCCCACCTTTTATAGTCTCAGCTATTTGTGAGTGCCCCATCTTCAGTAAGATGCTCCCCAGGACCCTTTGTTGAACAGACCACAGGTTTGGCCAGGCTGGGCTTGGCTTAACCAGACAATTCAGGGTGCCTGAGTGTTGCTTGCATTTCAACACCCTCCCAACTTCATTAAAGATCCCCTTCAAATGCGACTCTGCAGCAACATTTCACATCCATCTTCATGAGGCCACAACAGAAGGGCCTGAGAAAGATGCCTTGGATGGCTCCTGTACAGAATTTGGGGTGACAGGGAGTATCCCAGGGCTGCTGCTTCCTTCCATGGGCAGGGCCTGGGAAGGCAGGCTGTGGCACTGGGAAGGCCTGTGCTGCTCCATGCTGCCTCCTGCTCGGCCTAGCCAGCATGTGAATTCCATGAGCATTCCAGGAAGAAACAGGCTTGCACTCCAAACAGGGAGATTCAGCTGCACTTGGTGAGCCAGAGCACAGGTGACACAGGGCTTCTGGCAGTGGAGGAGCCCTGGATTGGGGATGTTTTAAGGCTTCTTTGAGCTGGGCTTGGAGCTGGACAAGCTCCAAAGAGTCCCTCCAACCTCAGCCATTCCAAACCGCAAAGAACTTTAAAGCCAGCAGTTACCAGCCAAGAGCATGAACAGAATGGCCAAACTCTACATGTGCACTCATGGTATCTGTGTTTTTCCTTGCAGACATGAGGTTAAAGAAGTTATGACCTCTTTTGGTCACTGAGCTGAAGATTTCCCAAACTGACCTCTGTCGGGAAGACACCATCCTGGTTGGAAAGGCTGTGATCCCAACTGTGGTATGTCTCTGGCAACCCACTGAAGTTGTCACACTTTCCCAGAGTCTTTGAGTCCCTGTGCTGCCTGTGCTCCTCACCACTAGTTTAATTCTCTGTTTCCTGGAACCTGGTGGGTGGGGTTGTGTTATTACAGTGTGAGCATCGCTGTCAGGTCATTTGCTGTTGTTAAATGTCCAGGGTTCAAATGCCATGAAAATTCCAGTAACTGCAGCTAGCTGTATCTGAAGCTGAAATAAATGCCTGGCATGGCACATTAATGGGATGCTCCAACTGCCTGTCGATGTCTGGGATGCCCAGGGTGGGCAGCCTGCTCTGCACTCCCAGAGCAAAACAAACTCTTTTCATTGTAATATAAACAAAAAGCTTCCTCTAGAGATCCGAGTGGCAAGGAAAGGGGAAGACCATCTTCCCTCCTGTTGCTCTGCCTGTTAAGCACCTCATTTGAGAGGCTGGTGCTGCCTCTACGCCCACACGTGTCTCCAGACACAGCTCTGTCCAGATTTACTGCACTGCCAGCCCATTCCGGGGGCTGAGAACAGGTGGGAGGCTGGCAGTGAGAGAGCCAGCAAGTTTGCTGACTCACAGGTGAGTCAACTTTGCCTCCCAGACAGGGTTTGGGGACCCAACACCTCCCTCATGGGACTTTGGCACCCCAGTGGTGCAGGGATCAGCCAAGTGTGATGGTGTTGGGATTGGTTGATGAGGTGCTACCAACTGGGCAAAAGCTTGTTTTTCCTTTATCCTGCTCATCTGTCCATTCCTTGGCTGCCCTTCCTCCTCCCAGCAGCCCCAGGTCTCTTCTCCCTCCTGAGCTTCTCTAGGGGGTCATATGGAAATAAAACAATCACTAAATACCCCTCATTAATGTCCCAGGACAGGGAGGAGCAGAAAGCAGACATTGTGAAGAAAAGATATGCTAAAAACATCAGCCGTGCCTCTGAGGCCCCTGTTGGAGAGGGGATCCCTTATTCTGGGCACAGCAGCACAGCAACATCCCTGCCCTGGCCAAGGACATGGGGCAACTGCAAAGCTGTAATTAAACACTAATGATCTGCCCCTCTGATCCCTGGCATCTGTTGAGCCTGGAAGGACCTGGTAAGCACTTCTGTGTCTAACAGAAAATCCTTGGGATACTGCACCCACCCCAAAGGGGCTGGGCAAGGGAGAGGGGGAAAATGACAGCTATTTTGGATAAATCACAGGGACTGCCAAACCAGCCCTCGCTGGAGCAGCACCGAGCATCCCTGGGCTGGCCAGGGTCACCTGGGTACACCCAAGAAAGGAGCTGTAGTCAGAGGCTGAACTGAGGGGAAAATCACAGCAATTTGGTTTGTTTTCTTTCTTCTTGGCTTTTAGCAAAATGGAGGAAAGCATGGCTTGGGGCTCTACTGACATCTGCCCTCCTGTGGGATGTTCTGCCTCCCTCCTGTCAGACTTCACTACTTCTAATTTGGGCCAACACTGCCACTGCTCTGGACCCTTTTTTCCCCAGCACTCTCTTAAAATAGCTCCCTCTGCATTGCCTGAGTGAAATGGTTTCTTTTGCTCACCACAGTGAGCTGGATGGAGCTTTATTGCATCCTCTCTCTCCCACTGCTATCCCCATCCCTATAGGAACATGGATTTCTAACAGAAGGCAAAAATTTCCACACTGCATTTGTGATAATTCAACTTAAATTCCCATTGCCTGAAATCCAGTTTTCCAGAACAATCACTATCAGCCAGCCTCTCCCTCCTCACCCCCCCCAGCTTTTTTTTTTCCATTTAAATTCTCCCACCTTTACACTGGAGAACTGGATCCTGTTTGTCCAAAATGGGATGCAGCGAGCATCGCACCCACGGTGGAGGCACGAGAAAGAGGCACTCGGAGAGGAACCCTGCACTGCTGGAATTTAGGTGAAAATATGCTCCAGCCAAGTGCCATTTTCTGTGCACAAGGCACCAGGGAGAAACTTTGGGATTTATACAGCTGGCAGCTACTGGTGGACATTACCTCCAGCACCTGGGGATCTGCGTGGCTGTGCCATGTGCCTTGGAGGGGCTGCAGCCCCTAAAGCCACAACCAGAGCCCAGAGCAAGAAACCAAGTCCTTTTTTTTTGCTCTGCAGCAGAGCTCAACAGACACCTTTGAATTCTCTAATATTCTTTTTTCCTCTCAACATTTCAAAAGCTCAGGGCCCCAATCCAGCACTGCTGAGGACTAGCCCGAGCTTTTCCCACCGTGGCTGCTTAGAGGAACTGGATGAGACCAGGATCTGCCAAATCAACGCCAAAACAAACCCCCAAAGAATGACACAGAACAGCAGTGTGGGTTTTTAAAATTATTATTCAAAGGAGGGTGCTGCTCAGAAACATTTGATGACATGTCAAGCACATCAGGTTATTTATGATAATAGCAGCAGGAACAAGAAGCTGCTTTGGGCAAGGGCTGTCGTCCTGCTCTTGGTAAAAGCATCTTAAACCACGACTGTGATGATAACAGGACACTAATCACCCTTTTTCCTTGCTCAGGGAGACTGATAGGAGAAGTTTGCTGCTCCCACAGACAGTGTAATTGTGAGATTTGCTTTGCTTAACATAGTTAATACTCATAAAAGCCTGCAGCACTCCAGGCTGTTTGCTAGAACAGCTGTGAAGATTTTTATGGAGATGTATTAGGGACATTCAGATGCTGGTTTGATCGGAGAGATGTAAAAAAATCATATTTGGTTTGTTGTTTGGGGAGAATGATGGAAAATTCTGCAACCACCTGCTGAAGATCAGGTACTTGGGTGATGACCCTGCTCTACTGCAGCCCTGTTCTGGAGAGAATTCGGGGGCCAGGCTCTCTCCAACACCACGAGCTGATGCCTTGGAGCCACTTGGTGCCGAACAGCAGCGTCCCCCCAGCTCCCTGTGACTCCTCAGAAGGGTTTTACTGAACTCAGCAGCTCTGCCCGTGGCTTTCAGCAGCTCTGAGTTTAGCTTTGTGTGTGCAGAGAAGCAATAAAAGGAAATCAAATGTTAATCAAACAGCAAGCACAGATCACTTCAGGCCAACTGTGATATTCAGATGTGCCCTGAATAGCATCTTGCCCCAGACAAAGCTCATCATCTCCACCAGAACTTCTCATTGTGCAGCCTCTGATTCCAGCAGGAGTGGTAGTTTTCCCTCAGTAAAATATGTCTCCTGCCACTTCTTTGAGAGCCTCCTCATCCCTTTAGGAAATATTAAAGCTGACTCCAGGAGAATTTAGCTTATTCAGTCAATGGATTCCATCAAGGAGAGAGGTGCTGATGGCTACACTTATCTGCCTAGTTAAGACAGCTGCTGAACAGCAGCTCAATTCAGCAGCTGTCCCCCAGGCTCCCAAGTGGTGTGCCCCACAATTAAAGTTGCAAGGGATAAGTGGAAATCTGTGGTATTTCCCCACAGTATTTAGGAATGGATATATCCTGAAACAACCCCCTGGATGCTCACTCAGCTGAATGAGTCTCCATGACTTTGCTTTTGGAGCTCAAAAATTGGGCATGGGGTTTTTTTCTGGCAGTTGGCCTGGGGGAGGTGTTTCTACTGAGCATGGCCAAGTGTCTTCCCAGTGGGAAGGCAGATTTTCCTCTGCATGTCTCCACAAAACAGGCCTCTCCCAGGCTTCACCATGACCATCCCACACCACAAGCCATGCAGTCTCCAGCACTGGTGTCTGGTGCTGAAACAGCCCCTTGCAAAGCAGCGACCAAACGAGGATGGTACTTAGAATCTACGCAAGGATGCTCGTGGATCCCCAACAGAAAAAAAGGAAAAACACAGCAGAATCCCCAGGCTCTATTACAGAGGCAAGAAATTGCCTGTGCCTTCATCTTGGGACTTTTTCCATGTCCAGGCTGAACTCTGTGCTCAGAAGGGAAGGAAAACCAGCATCTTGTTTTTAATGATGGCCTCCGTTTCTGGATGTTAACACCGCTCCTCTCTGCTGATCCTGCAGGATCTTTTCAAATGTTCATTTAGCTCTGCCAATGCTATTTATGTGATCACTTCAGATTGCAAGAAAAGAGCTCAATTTGTGGCTTTAATTAATGAGCTGGGGAGGGAAGAAGTCTTGTTTTCACTGCCTGGTATGGAGAGTGCCAGGCCTCCTCTCTTCGGGGGAAGGAGGAGGCAGCGGGCGAAGCCGGAGGTGAGACACAAAGGAATCAGCTGATGATGCTGAGCTTTGCCTCACTGAAAATCAAATTTGGTGATACTCTGCAGAGGCAGCTGAAAACTCCACCCAAAGAAAACCATCCCAGAGCTTTCTTGTGTTAGAAGGAGGCCAGAGCTGGAGATGCTGGCTCAGAGCATGGCTGAAGGCTGAGGCTACACTGGAAACAGGCTGCTGTGACCTCGGGGTGTGGGGCAGTGAGTTCACACCCCGCTAACACCCAGCTCTGATCCCTGTCTGCCCCTTCTCAGTGGTGGCAGGAGGGACAGCACTGTGCTGTGGCTCTGTCTGCTCCCTGCTCCTGCAGGTGATGTCCATGTCCTCCAGGCTACAAAGGACAGAGCTCCTCCAGTACAAACACCAGGGGAAAAGAAGCCCCTGGACTCCAAAGTCCATTGTCACCCAACCACCCAACCTACACAGAGACTCCCTGCAGGACTGGAAATGGGACTGCTTCAGGTCAGTGTCCCCATTCCAATCACCATCAAGTCTGGAAGCCCCTTCTCAGCCTGCTCACCCTTTTAGACAGCAGTGAGCTCTCGTGTGATGCAGAAGCTGCATCAGTGCATCATCTGCCCCCTCAATAAAATGTGGATGCAGCTCCATTTTTAGGAGGCACAAGAAACTGAATTTATCAACCCATGCCAGCATGACTGCCACAAATTAAACCTCCCTCCAGTGGGCCAGTGGTGGATCCAGCATCCTTCCAACCCCCTACCATTCAAAAGCTCAGGAACTGCTCTCTTCCCCTTTTTTTGGATTGCTGATGATATTTTAAAATGCCAAAAGAAAGTCTTTCCCGCTGTCAGTTTAACCCTATTCCCCCTTGTCCTGTCACTCTGTGGTAACAAGTGTCTCCTCCCCGAGGTGACCCCAAGGGTCCACTCTTCCTCTGCTGCCTTGTCCAGCCACCCACAGAGAGGTGGCACCTCCAATAAATGCCCTAATTTTCACTCTGCTCTGTAAAATGTTGCAAAATCAGAGCCTTTTCTCTTTTCATTTGTGGACAAACCCTGCTGGCTCTGGCTAACAGCTCCTGGAGTCATCTGGTGGTACCTTCTAGACATCCATGAGCTTTCAATTGTGCACACCACTGCCCCTAAGAATTACTCTCCTCTGAAGCTGATCTGCAGCTCTTTTCCACCCTTCCTGCATTTTTCACTGCTCACAAGACAATGCTAACAGCCCTTCCCAAGTACTGCCTACTTACAGGAGAGATTTTTCCAGCTGTAATTCACATTACTGGGTGCCTGACGATGCCTAAATGTTATTTAATCTCTGCATTAAAAAAAAATATGTATCTGCAGTATCCTTGTCCAAATTAAATCCAAGTTGCTCACTCCAAACTGGCCTTTCATCATTAGAAGGAATGCATCAAGAAGGCAAGGGGGAGGTGAGAAGCTCAATTGAGGGCAATGGGAGCTGTTCCACTGACTTTTGCCAGCGATGCAGCCACACAATAGAGAAAATATAACACACCAGCCCAGCCCAGCAGGACAGGGACCTCGTGGTGGCCCCATGTCCCCGCCTGGTTCTCCTCGCACCGAGACAGTCACCTCATCCAGGCTTTGCTCAGACAATCCCAAGTATCTGCTGCCTTGGAGTCTAATGAATGCAGGGGCCCCACTCGAGTTCCCTAAATTATGAGCTGGCACCCAGTGACAGAGACTGATTCAGGCCTCACTGTGTTGCACTGCAGTTAGAAAAATACTGATGGCTCGTTATCCGTCTTAATCATCAGCAGCAAACAAATGAGGGACAGGGAGACATCCAGAAGGGAATACACCGCATCACTCCTCCTTATTGATAGCACAGTTACTTAATTTGATGTGGAGCCATAACTTCAGGCATCACTAAATAGTGGAGCGGGGATGTTTTGGCGCAGGGAAGATCTATGGGTGCAATTTAAACGCCGTCTGTTTGGCAGCGGTGACGTCCATGGGCGCCGATACCCATCCGAGCCGGACACCATCCCTCACCAAGACAAATGAAGACAGTGGCCCTTCCACAGCTAAAATGCACCAGCTGAAAATTACAGCCCCCTCCACTCTTCATCTGCTGCAGGACAACAGGGGTCCAGTCCCAGGATTGAGCACAGAATGGTTTGGGTTGGAAGGGACCTTAGAGCTCATCCATCTCCACCTTCTGCCATGGACAGGGATACCAGGCTGCTCCAAGCCCTATCCAACCTGACCTTTGGCATTTCCAGGGATGGAGCAGCCACAGCTTCCTATGTCTGATGGCTTCTGGATGGTCATGTCCAACCTGCCCTTCCCTGGATCAGACCTTTGGCACAGCCCACTCAGGGAAGGCAGCATGGAGATGGTGGAGCAAAGCTCATGATCTGGGCACACCAAAGAAAATAATGCAAGCAGTGCATTTCCTGCTGCTTTAGGTGTTCGTATCTGCCCCCCTACATGGACATTTCCCCCAGTCCTGTGCACCCAGCCCCTCTCTTTCTGATCCCAATTGCACCAAAATCAAAGCTGGGAGCATATCCAAATGCACTTTGAGCTCTCTGCAAAACCTCCACCCCCAGTTTGCCCATTTGACTGTGTTTCTAACCCAGTTGTGGTTATGGACTGTTGGCCAGGGTTGGGCATTGCTGCAGTACAAATTAATAGGTATCAAATCCATAACCCTTTATTTGCTTTGCTGACTCATACACCTGAATGGGGGCAGCCTTGACATGAAACCAAGGAGGTTTCACCTGGCTAGAGGAGCCAGCACATGGATCAGCTCCCAGGCAGCAGAAGAGCAGCTCCCAGTGCTTCAGACTCATCTGTAAATCCAGGGCTTTCCCCCCTCCTTTTAGTGTAAAATGCAGGTTGGCATTTTCAAAGTCACCTATGGGATTTACATACCAAATTCCTCTTCATTTTAAAAGGATCTGTGTGTGTAAATACCTTGATCAACACTGAAAAGTTTAGGATATGGTAAAAAAACCCTGCAAAGGCAAAGGGCCCAGCCTTGCATAGGCAGGAACTGTGCATGCAGAGCCGGTTTTCTGAATCGGATTTTACTGTGCACACTCTGGGCTGAAGAAGGAAAATAGTAACACCTCAAAGCCAGCAGTAACCATCTATTAAGGAAGAAATGTGGGTTTCAACATTTACCTGAGCAAACAAACAGGATTATCTCTTAAAAATCTTTTTGCAGGTAGCATAAAGCTTTGAGAGAATACCATAGATCCATAGATTTTTCTTTTTAAATACAGGTATATTGTAATTGTGGGCAGTGAAAGCTACTCTGACGTAATGTTAACCTGTCAGGTAAGTAATAGGCTTTCAAAAAGTTGTCAAAATAGGTATTTCCCAAAATGAATTCCAACAGCACTGAAGGCACATTCATGTTTTTAGTGTTTCAAACATGGCAAATAATGTGAGGTATTTCTTTTGGGGCTGGTATCAAATAGATTAATTTAAAATAAATCAATTAATAAAACTACCATTAAACTACTGCATCATCTAACAATATTACCAGTAAAATCAACAGCCAAAGGGAGAAGAAGTTGGACATTCCAGAGACTAAAGCTTTAAGTGAAGAAAAAATAAATATGAATGCATGTATAAAGTGCTGTTGTGTTTGTGCTGCCTTCACCTCACTGGCTCAGTCCCGGTGACTGTGCCCTTGTGGCCAGTATTTCCTAAGAAAGGAATTGGGATGCAGAGCAGCAAACTCATCCAGGGACTTGGCTGGATGTTCACTCTGCAGTGGTCTGGGCAGCTCCCAGGGACACTGGGACACTGTCAGGGAGCAACCCCTCCCACAGCCACAGCTCTTGGTCCATGCAGGTGTGGGAGGACACTGATTCAGGGAAGGAAGGGCCCAAATACCCCTGGATGCCAAAGCACCAGGCCTGTGGTCCTGCCCAGGTATCTCCATCCAAAGGCAAAGGTTAACAACAAAAGAATAACAAGCAGGACTCTTTCCCTGGGTCTTGTGAGCTTTTAGCCAACTTATTTGCCTCTTGGTTACGCTTCATGTGAAAATATAATGATTTTTATTGCCCACTTTAACATTTTTATGTCTTTTTTTCTTCAGAAAAAAAATCCCACATTTGGTATAAGAATTAAAACAGTATTTCACGCTTAACTGCAATCACAGATGATGTATGGAAGAGAGCTGGCTTCATGTCAACTCAATATAAAGCCAGAATTGAATCTAACTTGGTCACTACAGCTGTGTGATGTTTTATGGGGTGAGGGTTTTTTTCAGATCAGTCATAAACGAAATGGGAACTGTGACTGGGCTCATTTTGTATCAAACAGGAGCAAAAAAATGTAGGGAAGAGCCAGGATTGTTGCACATTTGTCTGAGTTGTTCCTTTAGAGGTGGAGTTGCTGCAAACCCAGCCCAGCGCCGGACGATGTGATGGCACAAAGGCCCTGCCAAGGGAACAGGGCTTTCCTGGGCTGTGGGGAACCACATGCCTGGGATCAACTTCCAGCTCCCGTCTGGAAAACAGCTTCATTGCAGTCCAGATCCACCTGGGATGGTGTCAACTGACGGAAAAATGCACTCAGGCTTTTCTGCCATCAGGGCAGGAATGTGATGCTTTGAGGGCATCAGCACGGTCCCACTTGTGTTTCCCATCTGGTGACAGAATTTTCTGATGGCAGTTTTGAATGTGGGATTGTGTTAGAAATGAGATTTCAAAGCAAAGATAAAACTACATGTAAGGAGGGAGCTGCTGTGGAAACAACTTCTTTCTGTTCTTGGCTTGTGTTTGAATTGTTGGGTTTTCTGCTGCTGACTTTGAGCAGAACCCACCTCTTGCTACTTTTACCACCATTCCCATGTCCCTGGCCTGCACAGTCTCCACCACTATTCCCATCCTCCTGGCCTCCGTGATGATGATGGACACAGAAAGGATGGCCATGGGCACGTTAAGACCCATGTGAAAGGAGAATTTAATGTTAAAAGTCTAAGTCAGTCAGCAAAGGTTCCTCTTCCAGTCAAAGGATGGAACTCCTGGAGAGTGTTTAGCAGTGGCATGTTGCTGTGAGCCGCTGCTGAGAAATGAAGGCCTACTCTTCGCATGGCATAGGGAAAAAGGTGTCTTTATCATTTGTTTCCAGCTTATATAGGTTCTTGAAAGGTCACCCAGATTGGTCAGTTCAAAACCTCCCCCTAGGCCTAATTGGCCAGGCCTGAACTGTCCAAACCCGAGGAACTGTTTTAATAACATCCAAACTTTATCTTTGTTTATAGAACACAGAAGGAAGAGAAGGAAAATTCTCATGGGGAAGGTCTGTGCCAGCCACAGCGGCAGTCTTTGGATTTGCCTGTTTTCATCCCTGTAAATTTAGGATGGGCTGCAGTGGCAGAGCTCCCATTTCTATGCAAATCCATACAAATGATTGATTACCTGTAGAAAGCAAATAACCACAATGGCAGAAACAGTACTTCTTAGTTTATTTGGGGAATTTAATTACCTGCCTGTGGCACAGAAAAGGAAAATCAGGCAAACATCTTCCCTGAGCTCACCCCAGCCACTAAGCCTGGTGTTAGAGAAACAGGACATGGCACTGCCAAAATCTGCATCTCCTGAGGAAATGGGAGGAGAGGGAGCAGAAGGAGCAGGGCAGGATGAGTGGATGGATCTTGAGGACACACACGGGGAGAGCAAAGCACTGCAAGGACAGGCAAACCTCAGTCTGATGGACAGAGGAGACAAGCAAAGGTTGGTGCTTCTGGAATATTATTCTGTGAAGTACAGCTGGGAATGATGAAAGTCTGGGGAAAAAATTATTGTGGAGATATCTGCATCCCTCCTGCCCAAACTTCCCAAATGCCTCACTCTGCTGTCTGTTTTTATTACTTAATTCCTGGATGAAACTGTTGCTCACTCTCTGGTCTCAGTGGCACTACAGGATCTGAATGGCTCACAACCCATCATCCTCCCAGTTCCCCTGGGACAGGGAAGTGCACTGGGCAAACGGAGGCACAGAGGCAGTGGGGACTCGAGGGGAATGCAAAACTAAACCCAGCAGAAAACTGTATTTAACTTGCAGCAACAGCAAGGTTTGAAGCTGCAAACTGCCTTCGCAGTGTGATGGGAATTGGCTCTCACCTTATTGGCACAGGGAAGGGTCTGTGGGACAGAGTGGCAAAGTGATGGAAAATGACTTCCAGAAATTCCCCACTTCTGAGTGTTTCCACACTCTTCAACTAGTATTTCCTGCCTTCTTTTTCCTGCATTCATTTTGTACTTTAGAAATATTTTTTAAACCAGGAGGAGGATTTAGACATTAGAACAGCTACTGACCTGATACGACTTAATGGTTTTATAAAACCCCTAAAAAATGCTTTACTTTCAAAGATTGATGTTTCCTATTGTATTTTTTCAATGCCAATTAATTACTTAATTCATTAGCAATCTAACACAGGAATAGTCTTTGAAAATCTGCTGCTTTGTGTAAATGCCTTTAATTATGGATAATTAAATACTGTGGAAGGACCTGATTATACCTCTGAGCATTTTCTAATCTGGAAAATGAAACACACTTCTGTACTCCTGAACACATAAAACAAAAGCTGAGCTCAACAGCCACAGGAAGTAAAAGAAGATGGGAAAACAAACACTCTGAAATCCAGAACCACCCCAAACCCTGCAACTAAAGGAGGGTGGGAATTCCTGGGGAGTCTCCAAGGCTTTGTGCACACCCTGACTCAGGGTTGGACCCAGACCTTGCCTTATTGGGGATAAGAAGGGGAGCCCAAGAGTGCCAAACATGGAGCTGCTGCAGCCAGCAAGCAAACATGGCCCAGTTAACATAACTCCCTGCTAACGCTTGCTAAAGCTGGGAGCAGATTTCCAGATGGTCCCTTGTACGTATGGCAGCAATAGCCAAAACTGCCAAAAAGAGCAAAGCACTCTCCAAATGTGATCGTAGCTGACCTTGGAAGAAGAAAACCTGCCAGTGGCAGAAGTTACTCTCTGTGTTTCTTTCTGTCTCAAGAGTTTTAGCCCCAGAAGAAAAGCCAGGGAAATGCTTGTTTTGAAGACAACATTGCCCCAGTGCCTCTGAGACAGATCCCCTTCCTTACTCTTCCTTTGCATCCTTCCTCCCTGGGCCAAGAAGTGATTGCAAAACTCAGGGAATAAACTCTCTTGTCTTTATTTATTTCTCAGCTGACAAATTTTTGGATAAAAATTAGGACAGGTCTTGTGAAACATTAGGGGCAGGATGACATGAGTGGCACAGACTGGACTGGAGACATTAGAAGAAGGAAAATGTCACCCCTAACACACGAGCTGCCTGCCTAAAGTCAAAGCAGCAACGTTGCACATTGCTACTGCATCCCTGCCCACAGCAGGGGCTGGAACTGGATGATCTTTAAGAGTCCTCCCAACCCAAACCATCCTGCGATGATTTGTGGGTGCTGATGTCCAAGTGTGGGATGTTGCCGTGCCCTGGAGATCCCCTCCTGGTGTGCACTGCCAAAATCCTCGACACAGCAGCTGATTTCAGCTGAGAAATGCAGAAACTCAGCCACGGTGCAGTGAAGTGCCCGAGGAGACACTGCAGCCCATGGGATGCATTACTGGGGTGTGGTGCCCATGGCATTTGTCAGGATCCCTGCTTGGTGCTGCCAGGTGCCAGGCCTGCCAGCAGTGCCAGATCCACTGCTGCTTCTACCTCACCAGCTGGGGAAGTTTGTGACACAATGAGCTTTCCTGGGGGATTTTATTTCATTTTTCTTGCCCAACAGATTAGTGAAAAACAGAAATCAGTGATGTTTTGCTGCCCCCCACATGACCTGTTAATGCACTGGGTTGGCTCCAGCTCGGAGCCAACATTCAATGAGCCCATGCAATCCCTGGGTTCCTGCAAACTTCCCTGTGCCAACACTTCCTGTACCAGAGCACACAGTGTCTAGAAAGCTCAAACCTCAGTCAGGAGAACAAAACACACACATTTCCTTGACGCACTTTGAGCCTCACCTTCACAGCTGGCAAATCCTATTCCAGCAAGGAAAAGCTTTCACACAGGGCTTTGGACCACTGGTGCATCCATGGGTGGAAGAGCCCCACCTGTTTGGCACAGTCTGATGGTGCCTGTCAGCGTGAATCTGTCAAGCAGTGACACTGCCACTGCTCTTAATTAGCTGGTGGTCTCCTCCCCTCTCATCCCTGGCTACTTTAACCCTCGGTTAGAACAGGAGCTTGGGCAGGCAGCATTTCCCTGAGCAGAGGAGAAGGGGCAGTGCAAACTGCAAAAACCCTATGCACACAACAGCGGAAAAAGGAAAGTCCTGGGTGTTTTTTGCTGGGGGCTTGCAATGCCTTCCGTGGAGGCCACTCCTCTTTCAGCAGCTCTCCTCCAGCCTTTAGATCCATAGACACAAGTTAGGCTAAATCTGTAAAGAAAAGCAGCCACCCTTATTTCAGGTGTTGACCCAACTGAGAAACCCAAATAACCATTTGGGCAGAGGTGACTCTCAAGTCTGGGTGAAACTGTCCAAGAAGACTTATACAGACACAGGAACTCGCCCTGATTCTTTCTGCATGTGAAACCTTCACTGTCGAGCTGTCAGGATGAATGAGAGAGGGGGCAGATCCTCAGCTGCACACTAAACATGGATGTTTCCCGTGGAGCAAGGCAGCCAGGCCAGTTTACACCAGCCTCAGGCACTGGGTCACACAGTATTTACTCTCTGGGGGGCGCCGTGATGTAGCCAAGACAAAAAGTGGTTTCTGTACAAAACACAGCAAATATATCTAATTGTTGCTATCGTGGGCAGGTTTTCATTTTTTATCACAGTTCCCCATTTAATTTCCAATTTAATAATTACAATTTAACGTTGCCTGTAATTCATTTCTTTTCTGGTCGGCACAGCTTGAAAAGTAATCAGAAACTCCCTCTTGCCGCTTTCCTTGTAGCACAGCGAGGGTCCCGGAGCCTTACGGGCACCAGTGGAGAAAAGCAAGTTAAATGCCTTCCTGAGCAGCTGGCAGCCGCTGCCCCGGGCAGGAGGAGCCCCTCGCACGTCAGCGGCGGCGGGGCGAGTCAGAGACCGCGGAGCGAGGCTGTGCCGTGCCGGGGGAAACGCGACGGTGGCTCGGCCTCAGGAAATCGGAGCCTCTGGCACAGAGGGCTGGCTCGGCGCGGACGCGCTGTGCCCGAGCGGCTGACGGGGATCAGTCACTGCCCTTTCGGTGCGTGGTGAGAGCTTCCAGGGATGGGGCAGCCACAGCTGCTCCGGGCAGTCTGTGCCAGGGCCTCACCACCCTCACAGGGAAGAATTTCTCCCAAATGACTAAACCTACTCTGTGTCAGTGTGAAGCCATTCCCATTTGTCCTGTCACTCCAGCCCTTTGTAAATAGCCCCTTTCCATTTTTCTTGTCAGCTTCCGTCAATCCTGGACCTGGTTACTCAGCCAGGTGAGAGGGAGAGCGAAGTGGGAAGGACACTTCCCATCACAGTCAGAGCTATTTCTCCTATTCCTCTCCCACTCACACGGGGAGGGGAAATCAAAGGCACAAATACTTTCTGCTTTTAGTAAAAATCAGAGCAGGCTGTCTGAAATAATAGTGCAAAAAGCCCCATTCATTTCTGTCTTCCACACTGAAATATTCCAAAGTATAAAATAAAGATCTACATCTAAAACCATGTCACCCCACCCCCTTTATCCTTCCCAGATTTGAGGGAGTTTGTTCTGAAAGCATTAAATGGGGCATCTCATCACTTCCATTTTTTTCCCAACTCTTTTTAACGTACAAACAGTGAGTTTGCTGTAATTGGCCTTTTTCCCAGGGAGGTTTCAGTGAGTCAGCATTTTCTGACCAACATATCTTGTCAAATACTTTCAGGCAGCTGCAGTGAAAAAAGTCTGAACTTTGACAGCCTGGGGAGAACTTCATGTGCTCATCTTCACACAGACCCTGTGCTCTCAGCAGAGCCCCGGGCAGGACATCAGCACCTCTCTTTTTGGAACATCAGCTCCTGCTCCATTTATTCTAACAAACTGCTTCCCTACCAGCACTACCTGGCACAAGCACTTTGTAACTGGGACAAATTGTGGCTTAGTTGATGTAAATGAGTTACACCAGTTTGCATCAGTTGTGGTACCAGTCCATAACTACTCCTTTTTCTTTGAACTGCTCAGTGAATCCCTTGAGGGGATTAGGATTTCAGAAGTGGGTACAGGCAGAATATGGACATCCTGGAGTTCACCTCGCATTACTGACAGGGTCCCACAGGCAGTTCCTCTGCCCAGCCTCTTTCCTTGAGCTGCATCAACATGGCCAGAGCTGCAAAAAACTGACCCAGGCCAAACCCACCAGCCACAGCAAAGAAAGCAACATCCTCTCCTCGTTCCCAGCAGGCTTTTATTTGCTCATGACCAAGCCTAAGCTCTTCAGTCTTGGGCAGTAATTCAGACCAACACTGCAGATGGGTTTTGGACGCACAAACAGGAGAGCAAGAAAGGAAGCCCTGCACCAGCCAAGCTCTTTGCAGCTTGTGTCACAGCCATGGAGCCAAGGGAAGCCTCGTGCTGCAGGAGCAGTGCCCTGGTGCTGGGCTTGGTGAGCTACACTGAGAGCTGAAGGCACCTGGGCAAAGCCAGGGCACGAAGAGAGGCAGCTGAGAGTGAGGGGGTGGGCCAAGGTGGTGGAAGGGAATGGATGCTGCTGTTTGCGGACTGAAGAGCACCTTGCACAACAGGGAGTTTTGTGACGGCTTGCCCTGCTCCAGCCTCTCCCCGCCCTACAGGAACCTCCTGCAGGCAGCACAGCTCCACCTCTGTCACACAGCAGCACCACTGCCACCCACACACGGTGTCCTTGCGCCCTCACCTGCCTGTACTGAACCAAATTGCGGCTCCCTCTGGCAAACAGCTCCACCAAAACTGCACTTATTTTTGTTCTGCCCACGTGATGCACTTCACCAACAAATCAGGAATAGAGATGAAGAAAAACACACCTTCAACCCACTTTTTAGTCTCTCCAGCCAAAGTGATGGGTGAGTTGGCGAGTGACAGGCTGGGGTAATGTATGGACACACAGTAAGACCAAAGATGAGATTACTGCTCTGCTGTCCTTCACAGAGCTGTGCCCATGTGGGAGGGACAGAAGGCTTCCCTGAAATGCAGCACCATGCCAGAGCAGAGGCATGGAGATGTAGGAAAGGTGGAGGGAAGGAAAGGAAGCAGGAGGAGAAAACTTCTAAGCATCTTTCTTAATTCTAAGTGTTCTCAGACTTGCTTAGCTCTAATCTTTAATTCATGTTTTCATTACAGTCTCTTTGCTCTGTAAAGTCTGCATTTCATGTAAAAGGAGCAGCTCGAACATAAATTATTTGACATAAGTCAACTCCTTGTTAAAGTCCTCTACTCTACATATGTGTAGGCTCCAATAAAGAAGCATTAAACATTCATTAAATTAGAAATACATGAAGACAGTGTCTGCCACTCTTCTCATACAGATATGCTTCATAATCCCAACCTTCTAGAGCAGCCAAATCAAACCCTCTCTAATCCTTTCAGACACCCTGACCATGCAAAACACCTGCTATGAGCCTCTGAGCCACCCAGAGGTATCAGCAGGTCAGATCCTCAGCTGGAGCAAATCAGAGTAAAACAGTGCTGTGTGTTACACCAAGAGACACTGACACAGGATTTGGCTTTAAGCTTCTCTTGCAGCAAAATGGTTTACAGCAATGTCATTGGATCATAATGTCACCTTTGGTATTTTAGTCATACCAAGAATCAGGGGGAACAGCAACATGATGCCTGCTTTAACTTCAGTGCTGCCCAGGCCCCTTCCCAACCTGCATCTAGGAACTCTTCCCCTCCAAAAAACTCCTAAAACCCATCCCTTCCCTACAAGACACTTTCATGATGAAGGTGAATCTCACAGGCCAGTGCACACACACTTCAGCAGCATTTCCCCAAGGGGAAACAATCACTATAAGCAAAAACTTCTTCATAAATATTTCTGAGTTTGAAGACCAATGCAGACCAGGTAACGTGTTTCCCACATCTCTGAGAGCCGTGTCCACTGAAAGAGAGCTTTGGAGCTGGTCCCATCCCACAAATGGCTTCTCATGATCCTCCCTGACCCTTCTTTCCAGGGTGCCTGTTACATTCATTTGAACTCTGCATGGAAGCATGGTTAGGACGTGGGTACAAATTCAGGGCAGCAGCTTTCAGCTCCTGCCTGGCCTTCAGCAGTCAGGCAGAGCCTTTTCCTGCCGTGTTTAATTTGTGAATTATCCCTTTCTTGCTTCCTGGGCAGAGGCAGAGCACACCAAGGCTCGGGAAGCAGCAGGTGACCCGTGCAGGTGAACACGCTGGGTTCAGGGGCTGCTGTCCCACTGGCTCCAGGCTGCAACTCCCTGGGAATGGAGCTCTTCCAGCAGCATCCCTGTCACTGCACAGCCCAGCAACCCGGCTTTGTGTGAGCACTGAGCTGTGCTATGGAGTTAATCACATTAAGTGCTGCTCAGTCCAGGGCTTTTTTGTTCTCTAAAGGCTTTTTCTCTCCCTCGTGGCTCTCAGTCTCACTTTCTCTGAAACTTCAGGAGGTGGCAGATTCAACTCAGCCCTCTTCGATGCTGTCCAGCACCAGGATGGCTAATTTTGGAAGTTTTAACTTTTCCAAAGCTTGTCACTGTTATAGAGGCCTCTTCCAACAGCTGTGACCATGGGGAGCAGATCAGTCTTGAGTCAGCAGGGCATTTAAATATCTGGATAATCCAAGTGCTGGAGATTTCCAAAGCAATGGAGGATCTAGCTCCTGACAGACACCTGTGTGTCTAATTCTCACCAGCAAGTTCAGCCTTTAACCCCTGAAGTGATCAAATGGATGAGTACCACTGAAAATCAGCTTCAGGGAAATGACTTCTCAAGGAACAGTAAATCAAGTACTGGAGTATTTTGTCAGGTTGGTGTCTGCCTGGCCCAAATACACCTCCTCATTTTCAGTCTTGATCTACCAGCTTTCAAATCAATCCTTTCTTTCCTTTGTTGGTGATCAAATCACTGCTTTAATTAAGCTAATAGGGCACCACAGTTCGCACTCCAGCTGGTCATCACAAAGAACATTATCCAGTCCTTTCCGTGGCCCCTCAGGCTGACACCTGAAGGGGGTGGTGGCCATGGGGATGACCAAGTGCCCCAAAAGTCGGCTGCCATCAGTAGTTCACAAGCATGGAGGTGATGTGGCTATGCTATGATGCTGCCTTCAGCTGCCAGCACCTGGGGAGAGGATGGTGGAGTCCAGCAAAATCCAGCGTGGGGAACACTTCTTCTCCTGGTCTGGGCACATTCCCTTGCATCTGCACAACCAACCAGCACATTGCATAGACTGTGACTGAAGGGGGTTTAAGTGCAATCTTAAAATCTGGCCATTTCAGGAATTCCTGAAATAAATTAGAAGAGGAATTTTATTTAGTTGTTGGTTTTTGTTGTTTTTTTTTTTTCTCTAAAGGGATCTCCCCATGGCTCCAAATCACTGTTTTCCACAAAGTAAATGAACATGAAGTCTTCTCTCATCCTCTTGCCACATTTTCTGTGTCGCCTTTATTCTCCAACAGTTGTATATAATCAAATGGCAGGCAAAACATCCTGTCCCCAAATCCTTCCCTTTTTTTAACTCAAACTTTTAGGAATTTTTTTTCCATGCTTCCTTGATTTGTCACTGACCAAGCTGGAAGCAGAAGCTTTCCAAAACAATGACCTGGAGCTTCAGCGATCCACATCTTGCAGATAAGTATCAAGCTACATTTATGCAATAAAGCACCAGCACTGGATTATTCCATATGAAAATCCTGGTGCTTTTCAAGACAGAGATAATTTGGAACAATAGAGACCATGTGGGAAAGGGGTTTTGTCAGTATTGGTTACCAACATGCACTGTTAATCCATTACCTTCACCTGAAAGAATTTACATTGAAAAGAATTTACATTTTGTCCTGCTAAATCCCAAAGGGTTTTGCAAAGTGGTTTGGCTGTGCCCCTGGTTCAGAAGGAAGAGCCCTGCTTCCTGACTGCATCACCAGTGCCTCTTTCTACAGCATCTCGACCTTCCTGCTTACTTTGGGAATGGAAATGAAGTTCATGAACCAGCTCTGAATTGGCTGGGCAAGACAGGAATAGCCTGGCCCATGTCCAGACACCAACTGCCCCACTGCCCATGGCACAGCTTTTCCAAAGGGACACCCCCTGGGGACTCCCAAAAATCTCCCACTTGGAAAAAAGGCATTTCTTCAGAGCATTTGCTAAGAAAAGGTAGCCTGGAAGCTCTTCCCCTGGGTGTTATTCTACACAGAGACATGCAAAGCTCACGCAGGGACATGGTAACAAAGATTTGTGTGCCAAAGGAAAGGCTTCAAGGGGCTGGGAAAATCCTTGGGGGTTTCCTGAGCAAGACACTCTGTGTCACAGCAGGATCAAGTCCAACAGAGGAATAATGAGCAGCGAGTTTGTATTTCAGTAAATTAAGAGAGAAGCTTAGGTAAAATGTGGGTTTATATGCACAGAAATAAATGATTATTTACTCACTTTTGTGCTCATGCCCTCAAATATGAAGACATTTGTACAGATTTATTAATATTTATAGGACATTATAATAAATACCCACAAGAGCTTTGCCTGAAGAGATGTTATTTTACCAATGTAAAATCTTTTGAGGGTCAAAGGGATCTTTTACTTGTGTGTGGATGGCAGGATCTTTACTTGGAAATCTGTATCAACTGCGATAATTTAAAACTTTAATTAAAGACTCAGTGACAGATTATCTACAAAATGTCTTCCTGCTGCCCAGTATTCCATCATGAATGTCTCCAGAAGCCCAGGCTGAGTAAGCACACTCACCAGGAAATATTTCACTGTGGACATGTTAGCTTTTTTCTGGCTCGTTAGGTAACAAATTCTTTTGTTGAGGGTTGGTGACAACAAAAATTAAACTAGAGGCAAAACCAGACCCCAGCCCAAAAATTTACAATGTTTGCTTTGTTCACCCTCAAGAAAATGAAACACAGGGAATCTCTCCCTTTGTGCACTGCAGTAGGTGAGAGTTGCTTGGAGCTGGCAAAGCAGAGGAACCCATTTAATCTGGACCACAAATTAAACCAGATTAAGAGATGTGAGGGACGATACACTGGGGATGCCCTCCATCCCAGCATCCTGCACTGTTCCCAGACCACATCCAAAGGGCTGAAGGAAATGGAAAGAGCAACCTCCAAGTGATGCATAGAAAGGGAGTTACACACATATCCCACCAATACCAGGGCTCACCATGACCACAGCATTGGAAGGGTTTATGGGGAGGGACAAGCGGAGGTCCGGGCATGAAGAGTGCAGGGTCAGGAGAGAAGGGCCCAGGAACACCACACAGGCACCTCTACAGCCCTGGCCACAGGAGCATGCAGACATTGCTGGGAATTCTTGCTTGGAAAGGCTCTGGCATAGGCGGAGTGGGTGGATGTTCTCACTGAACTGCAGCAGAAGCTGAGGCAGGAGGGACAGCGACGGTGGCACCACGAGCTGGACTCCAGCAGTGCCAGGCAGCTTTGAGGTCCCACAGAGGAGAGAGTTAACCACAGTGACACACTTTTGTCTGGAGAAGTCACAGAGACTGGAAATAACAACTCGGGGCCATAATTCTGCGGTCTGTCACTACCAGGAAACGTGAAATCCAGTGACCTTTCATCTCTGTGACAGAAATGCTGTGCAGCACCTGGAGCCATCGCCCTTAAAATCCGCTCTGACAAATTGGATGATAGGATGTGAAGGAGAAAATGTCCTCTCCCTCCCTCACTCCCAAATTTGAGCCTCCCAGTGAAGTCTGCATGCCCCATGTGGAATGTGGTGTCCCTTGCCAGGAACAGCCAGCCTTGCATGAGCTGCTGTGTTTAGTGAAGCACGAGATAACAATTCCATTTCTTTGGCCAAGAAGGAAGAAATCCCCAAAGAAATCCCCAAAGTTCAGACTGCTCTTAGATGATGGGAAGGAAATCAGTATTAGCTTTCCATGAATCTTCAGGTCAGGAATGTTAGAATAAACAGATTTTTGCATTATTATAGAATCACAGAACTCCAGACTGGTTTGGGTTGGAAGGGATCTTAAAGATCATCCCCTTCCACACCGTGCCATGGGCAGGGACACCTCCCACCAGACCAAGCAGCTCCAAGCCCCATCCAAGCTGGCCTCCCAGGGATGGAGCCACCACAGCTTCTCTGAGCAGTCTCTTCCAGTGCTCACTGAATCACAGCACTCTTGCCCTTGGCAGGATGTAATTGATAAGGCTATGAAAATCTACCTGACTGTATGGAGACAAAATTATTCTCTCATTAATAGCAGCAGCAGCTAAACAAGCAGGTAAGCCATGCTCCTAGCAGAGTGCAGCAGATGATGCAGGGCTATCTTTTACCTAAAACGAGGATTTTCCTTACCAAAATTTTAAGGGGTAGCTTTTGAATTGAGGATTTGCACCACAGAGATTAACTTCCCCCCCAACAGCTGTATCCCTTGAGTTCTTGTTTGTTTGAAATTATGACCACAGAGACTAAAATCTTTTCATCCCACCAGAACATGGCACTGTGTCTTCACCACTTTGGCAGAAAACAAAAGCTACCGAATGGAAGGAAAAAACCAAATAAGTTTTAAAAATGGATGTTTCAGTCATTTCAGTGGGTCTGTCAGCTTCTGTTATCTTCATGCATTTGTGAAACTGAGTTTTAATTGACTGGCTGAAGTGGAGAGCTGAAAGGCAAAACTTTGGTCTCAGGATGAACACAGAGCTGAAAACGCTGTGCTCCTCATTCATTAGGATGTGTCAGAGGGATTCAGATGGGAAGAGACACAGGAGTGGCTGCTACTTCCACTTGAATCTCCCAAACTGTAAGAGAAAGGTGCACAGTGTGTGCCACGTCCCAGAGCAGGACCAAACTCTGATCAGCAGATTCCCCACGACACAGGAGGCTGCCTTGGTGCCTACTAATTTCTATCACTGTGGGAATTGCTTCATTACATTTGTGGAGGACACAGCCAAAACTGCCAGCTTGGGCCAACTATAAGCCAGTCCAGCAGCAGCAGGAGCAGAAAGCCCTTCCAGCTGAGGAAGCCAGGCTGGGACACCAGGAGGCGTTCAGCTCCTCCCACAGCATCTTCCATGCAGATAAGCTCCTCAATCCCAAGGAACAGCTACAAGCCTCCACTGGCTGGGCTGTGCTGTAAGCCCCAGAGAACAGGATCCCCAAGGCATCCAGGCTGCTCTGAAGAGGATGGTGAGAAATATATCCCTGCCTAAAACAGGTTTCAGCTGTAGAGCTTTATGTGTATCCCCAACAGATGAGCCAAGAGAGGAGTGGAGAGATTTGGTAAAACCATGGATGAAGCCTCTTGGCTTCTCCGTGAGGGTTCCAATCACTTCACTGTGTCCCACAGCCTCTTCAGCACACAGCTGATCTTCCTTCTGCCCTCCTGTCATTGTCCCCACCAGAGGGAGCTGCTTTTTCCCTGTCCCCTTGCTGTTCTGGGCATGCTGCTCTGGTAAGAAAGATGCTTCTCACCCCTGGTCACCGGGGATGTCGAGGACTGCAACACAGAAAGCCATCAACCCCCAAAGGGGGAGTGTGGTCCTGGGGGAAATGGTCATGGTGGTGAAAGGTTGGTGAGGAAATCCAGCAGCTCCTGGGCCTGTGGAAGGCCCCTCTGAGGCTGCACTCCTGGGAAGCCTGAGGGATGCTCGCAGGTTGGAGTCATGCGATGCAAACCGGACGGGATGTGCTGCCGCTGCACATGAGGGGATTTGGGATGGTGCCCTCCACGTGATGGGAACAGAGGCCAAACATGCTCCAGAGGTGTTTGTTGGGGTGTGAAGGGATCTGAGCTCGGTGACAGGCCTGGTGACAGCCAGTGGGACCCCCGAGTCACCACCAGGACACCAGGACACCAGTCTTGATGAATGTGATGACAACTCTCACACCCAAGCACAGCAGGCTGTACAAAAAGGTGGTGCACAGAGCTGGTAACCAACCTCTCCTCTGAACTTCAGCAATAAAAACAAACCAATGAGTTTTCCTAGGTACATTTTCTGCTTTCCAACAGAAACACAAAACTCAATGAAAATCTGACAAAATATTTTTGAACAAAAATACAGATACAAGCCTCAGGATTTCAGTAATATTTATGGCATAATTTTCCAAACAATTTTTTTAATTTTTCAGGTTCCTTCAGTAAAAGTATTCTACGTTTCCGACTCTTTCCCTTTACTCTGTTTTACAGAGCAGAAAATGTGTTGAAAATGTTATTTCTTTACCAACATTTTCATTTAAGTACAAAAGCAACCATTACTCTTATCCAGCAGCAGTGATGTATGTAAGAGCAAATATATACGGATAGTGAATTCTCAACACAAGGAGATGAATTTAAGTAGCCATTTCTTACATGTTTAGAAAGCTGTGAAAAGGTTTATGTGCAGCTGCCTTACCTTTTAATCTGTCTTCACATCTACATTAGGAGAAAGGTGCTTTTACAGAGACGTATGTGAGTACAGGCTGTGGTACAAGACCGGGGAGACCTTTTTGGAAATAGATTTATTTTCCAAAGAGGTACTTTCAGTCGTTCCAAAACATTTCTTGAAAGTATTGATGAATCAGACTCTAATTCATGAAATCATCTCAGCAGGACAATGAGGGTCAGTGCTACACACAGACTCCAGCACACAAGTAATGATGTTCTGAGATTAGTGGATGTCTTACCAGCCACAGGAAGAGTTCTGCCATTGATTTGGAGAGTTTTCCCTTGGCCTTAGATAATAACCATTGGTTCCTTAATGCAGGGACAAAGACCCTCTCTTTTCTCATGTATTTGATTCTCTGTTAGACTTATTTTGAGAAAAAAACAAAGGCATGAAACAACAATCACTGACATCAGGACTCAATCCTACAAAACCTTTATCAAGTCAGCCATTCCATCGGCTTCAAGGAGAAGACACAGGCCATGAAGGGCAGCTTTAATTTTCACTCCTGAAGCACCAGGAGAATGACCAGCCCCAACGCCAGCCTGTGCCGATGGAAGCAAACCTCAGTAACAGCATTTCAATCAAATGTTTCCTTTACATCTCTGTTAAAGCCAACACGGTTCTTTCTTACCATTTTTGCAGACAGGACAACACTGCTCTGGTTCATAGACTGGGTTGACACACTCGGGGACTGCGCAGTCTGCTACAACACAGTGAACTTCATTGCTGGGCTCGCAGCGACACCATTCGCATGGCGAGGGCTAGGAACAAATCTCAAATTAGCCCGTTGCCTCCCGCAGCTCACAAGTTTGCAACATTCCCATCTTGCCACAAGATAAACATATCAGCGCTCAATACCCCTTGGCTGAGTCATTCATCATGGGTGATACAAGTTAACCTCTGGCACAAAAGAGCAACGGCTGAAACAGGAAACCACAACATCAGAAAAACCAGCGAGCCTCAGCTTTGTTTTCCCACTCAGAGTGCAAGGTCTTTCAGGACTTTAGGTCCCTTTGCCAAAAAAACTGAGCGGAAGCCACTAGGTTGTACCTTGCTCCACCCATCTGTTTTATCTTACACATGTGGCCAGAAGAAGAGCAGGATTTGTGGAGGGTCACGAGTGATGGTGCATTCCAGGGAGGACAGGCTCATTTTCCAGGCCATACCCATCTCTCATGTAGACCACCACTACCAGCCACCCCCAAGTTGTTGGGAGGGTGCTGCTGGGATGACCTGTCCATCCCCCAGCCTCTTGGGGTGTTTGCATTCCCACTTTTCAGGGCAGAGCAGAATAGTGTTGCTCTTGGAGGGGCAAACCCTTTTTATTCCGTGTTTGTGCAGCACCTGCACCAGGAGTCTGTGAGCGCTCCCATGTGACAGCCAGGAGATGTCAACCTGGCCCCTCTTCTGCTTTCTTCAACAAGGTTTGTGAGCAACAGGCTCACATAAAATAAGTAAATAATTAAGAGACTGAGTAATTCTGCTGAGTCAGGAAATTCTGTATTAAAGCACCCAGCTAAGTGGTTTTGTTTCAGGATCATCAATTCAGTCAAGAATCTCTATCCACCTCCAAACTGCACAGGAGTTGTTACTGTCTCAGCCTTTAAAAAGCTGTGAAAATCTGCTGAAAACATAGAAAGGTCAGTGTTTTAAGGCTCCCAATGACTTATGTGTGTGCAAGTGTCATGAAAGCATGGCAACAGAGCTAAGAAAGGAAAATAAGAGGAGAATTGAAAGGAAAATAACTTCCTTTCAGTACCAGACGGTTCGATATGTAACTCTCAGTCTCAGCATCCATCACTAACATTTCAATGAGTAAATGCGGGTATTGGAAAAAAAATCTGCTTTATGTGAATCTGCAGCTGTGGGAATTCCTCAATATTAAAAAATAAAGTGGGATGCAAAGAAAGGATTCATCCTGATGTGTTTCAGACCTCAGTGACGGGTCACTCATTTCTACAAGACAGATAAGACCTGTGAGCCCTGCTTCTGGCACGTAAAAAGCTTTTCAGTTCACCTCTAAGAAGCTCCATATGTCTTGAGTCTAATAATTTATTCCCAGGAAATTCATTTCTACCTTAAAATGCACTAATTAAAGCTTCCCTTGCTTTGTCTCAGCATCTGCAGTCTATAATTCCCATCACCTCTCGTTTGCTCACGGCTTTGGCAATTTAGATAAAATCAGCACTCCTTGAGCAAGGGAAGAAGTGTGTGGAGGTGGAATTCCTCTCTCTAATTATTGTTCCTCTTTCAATTCTGCTTTGATTTCTGTCTGAAGCACCAGGAATCTAAATTCATTTGACTGACATTTCTTATTCAAGGCTATTTAATAGGAAGAAACAATACAGAAGAAAACAGACAGAGCTATTTGCTGAGGGATCAATAAGAAAATTGCTGCTTTGTTTTTACTCATTTTAATCACTAATTATATGGAGCAGTAGAACTAGATCTTGTGATTTGTGGAAGCTTTCCCCGACATCTCCTCCAGGGTTTGTACCCATCCTCACTACTCCAGTGGCTGCAATGCTAAGAAATATGTGCTGCTTTTCCAGGGCTGCAGCCCAATCTACAGCTCCAAGAGGATCAGCACAAGCAGAAGCTGCCCCTGAACAGCTCTGTGACTGAGCAAATGAGACATGACACGCACATCTTCTGCCTCAGCCTCGGCAGTGCAGCCTGAAAATGACACTCTGATAAACCAGGACGTTGCCTGACGCTGGGAGCAGCTCTCCAAATGGGAAGAGCTGCACACAATTAGAGAAGGAAAGCACACCCTGGCAGAACAAGGAGCGAGCAGCCACCAAATGAAAAGGCTACTTCGGCACGAACCAGACCAAGCCCTGCCACCTCCTCCTCCCCGCTGTATCAAGGTCAAGCCACTTGGTCTTGCCACCAGGATCTTCCTTTATCTGACCACTTGCTCTCTTGTCAGTGCCACTTACCATGGAGGATTCCAGCCCTCCTGTCCACTTGGTTTATGAGTGTCTTGGCACTTTCTTCCATGGGATGTGCTTTGGGATCCAAATCACAAATCCTGGCCCATTCAGAAAGGACTTTGCCCCAAGCACACTGATTGAGCATTTTGAAACTGTTGTCTACAGGCTCTGCATCTGAGCTATTCCTTTCCCTGGTGCTACCCTTCTTGTGGAACAATTCTGGGACACTGACCAAAAAGTCCTCTATCTATTGGTACAGGCAGCAGGAGGACCAAGCAGCAAAGTTACAAACTCGGAACCAATGAAGAACAAGGAACCAGCAGAAGATGTGCTGAAGTTTTGTTTCCTGTTTCCTGGCTTAAAGATTTATCCCCCATGAAAGAGGAGTAGTTTACAATTTTGTAGCCAACGAAGTTCAAACAACAGATCCAGAAAAGGAACTCTCATCCCTACTAAAGAAGGATACTGAATAAATGCAGGGTGTTTTCTGGAGTAGGAAGGAGAGAGGACACTGTCCCACATGGAGAGTGCAAATGCTTTATCTGTGTCCCTTAAGTTGATGTTCCAGAAACAGTGTTAAGATTAAAGGATCACAAAAGGTGGTAATTTATTCACTCCCCTGTCCAAGGCAGAATAATCTAGAAAACTCTCTAGAGAAGGATTCATTAGGCAGGATTTCAAGAGCTGTTGGTGAAGAAACATTCTTCTGACCATTGCCCAAAAGGAAAGGGTGCTCATGATGCCCAGCCACAACATGGATATATATACATCCCCACCATTCCATGGTCTTGTACTGCTCAAGGTATGATTTCAGAAATGGCTCTATCAGAACAAACTGGGTCCTTCTGTAGAAGGTATCAGTCAGTAGAGCACTCTGACTTGGCCAAACCAGTGCAAAGCACTGAAATTCTTTCTACCCCACTTCCACTTCTACTGGGGGTGAGAGTAGAGGTGATACGTTCTCAGATGTTGTTGTCAGTGTAAGCCAAGCTGGTGGGAAGCAGATGTGGGCAATATCTCTCCACCATTCAAGGGCTTTTAACAGCAGCTGAAATGGGACTCAGAGCACAAAGGACCTTCTCAGTCTCAGCACTGACCCTGATCTCCCCTTCCTTCAGCCAGTCACTTCAAAAGACCAGAGGAGCACAACCCATTCATAACCACCCCTAAGATTACAGCCCAGTTTCTGTTTCTCTTCTGTTCTGCTGATCTCAAGGAGGACTGTGAGCCCAGGTTTGGCTGGGAGAGCAGGTTCAGCCCCTGCTTCTGTGTGGGGTGGACCCATCTACACACCTCAGGATGGCCAGAGGAAGGAGCCAGCACTCCTGTTGCATGGCTGGAGAACCTGAGTCTCAGGTGCTGTCAAATGGGAAACATCTGCAATCAGCAGAGTTTGTTAACAAAGCAAGAAGGAAGGAAAATTAGAACAGAGAATAGGAAATACACACGGCTAATAAAGATTTTATGTGCGCAAGCACATAATGATAAACTTGATAGACAATTTAAACAAACACATGAAAAAGGGAGCAAAGGAAATAGAGTGAAAAACAAGATGCACCCTGAGCAGGGGAAATGGGGAATTCAAACAGGATATGGGTGCCTCACCTCCTAATCTTCACTTTCACACCCATCCACACCAGCTCCCCACCACTTTCACACCCATCCACACCAGCTCCCCACCACTTTCACCCTCTTTTTTGGAAGCAAATGCCAGCACAGGTAGGAATTAGGACTGCTAATATCATCCAGCTACTCCTTTCTTACAGAGTTGGGCACCACGTGGGTCCTTCTTTAGTCAGCTACAAGGTTTCAAAAACCCACAGAAATTTCATACCTCTGAGTGGTCTATTTTGTGAGCAGGCCCTGAAGTCCTCTAAAAGGACTGATGGACAGCCAGAGATTTCAAATGATCAAACAAATCTTGAGGAAATAGCCTATAAAACTGATTATTCCCAAACCTAAGGGAGAGGTACAGAAAAGAAAATGGAAATCTGAATTCAGAACTCAGAATGTTTAAATCTACTCTTTTATGCTCTTCTGCAGCTGAACAGATCTGAATTGAACATTTGTTTAGACCAAGGCAGCTGGTACACAATCACACCAATAACTGACACACAAAACTTCAAGGTTTTAGGCAAGATCTTGCAAAGACATTTCTGCAAGAAGCACCTCAGTCATCTCATTTATTCGAAGGAATCCTCTTGTTGCAAGCACTTACTGAACCTCATCTTCGTATTTCTCCCTTAGCTCATGCCTTGCCCACAGCTACAAGCACCTAAGCCACCCATCTGCTGCCCCAAACATGTGAGAGACTTTCCTGTAACATGTACACTGCCCTGCAAACGCTCATCACTGAGTAGTGAATATTCTCCCTGAGTGAATGGAGGAAGCACATCTCTCTCTATGAAACATCATTCTGCAGCCCTCCTCTTGCCTGCCTGCAATCGACATTTCTCTGTCTTTATGTCTGCTTGTCAATCACTCAGCTGCCTCTACACAAACAGCTCTGGAGAGGTGGACAGGGAATTATTTACCTAAAACAAACTAAAACCCCTGAAGATGACATCTGACTGATACTTTTTCTTCACCTGTTTGTTCTGTCAGTCAGTAAGAAGCAGTTTTCCTCATTTTTTGCTCTGCTGCCTCACTCACCAGCCTAACTGGTTTTCAAGTGACCCAGCTCAGGACATGTCTCAGACCAAGTTTTAAAGCTGCAGTTCCCTGTAATCAGTTTGGATTTGTCCAGCTGGTTTCACTCAGACTTGGAGTTTGAGGCCCATATCCCTCCAGGGAAAATGCTGCTCATTTTCCAAGCAGTCTTCCAAGACTAAAGTGCTATGTGGCACTTAAGTGTTTCAAAAGCCAGTGGATCTTTTATCATTAAAACAGAGACCTGTTACTCCTGGAGACTTTCCACACCAGCTCCTCCAGGCATGTTTAGCACAGCCATTTCCTCACACTTTGGACCTCTCCTCACTTTTCCAAGAAAAGGCCTTGAATTGTGTGGCATTTTCGTTGTACCTGGGTTTTCAGGCTCACGGAGGAAGGTTTGTGTCTTTGCAGGAGCCAGGCTGCTCCAAGCCTGAGATCCAGTTATCAGGATTTGTTACACTGCCCTCTTCCCCTTCCTTCCTACAGCTAAGCCAGAAGAGGGTTTTTGTACAAGAATGTCCCATAATCCCACCCTGGAAGGCTTCATCTCATTGACAAGGTCCCATGAAGTGGTGAGTAAGGACCATGTTCTCTCGCTGCCTGACAAAGACCAGCCCTTCACCAGCTCCTATCAGGCAGGTACAGAGCAATACAGACTTCACAGCTGTTGTACTGGGAATATTTGGCTTTTCTTCTGGGGAAGGAAAGAGAAAAGCTACATGCACGTGTTTACAACCATCAAATCATGTTACAATGCACTACTGATGATCCTGCAGGGGCTGTCCATGGCAATGGCAGACAATCCAAGTATTTCCACTGAACTGAGTACACCTGTTACTGGGGCCTGTGGTGTTTTTCAGAGTCAAACAGGTGAATTTACAACATGGCCAGAATGACTGGAGAAATCTGCTTGGTTGACCAGAACTTGAACAGAGGTATAAACACAAAATTAAGGCTTGTTTTCTGAGCTCTGGGGAACCCAAGGAGCCATCACATCAGAGCAAAGGCAGAGGAGATTCTTGGTAGGCCAGGGCCCTTGGTACCACTGCAAACCAGAATCAGGCATTTCAGATCCCAGCTCCTTCAGTGCTGAAAATACCTGGTATGTAGGGATGTGCTCTTCTAGGTGATCCTGCAAAGGGAATATTGCTTTTCATGGCAGTTTTACTGAATATGGAACTGAGATGCTTTCTCCCCTTTTGAGAACACAGTAGAAAAAAAGTGCCAACCCCTTAAAAAGGAGGGTTTCTGCATTTCTGCTGAGGCCAAGGTGGTTTGGGATGCAATGGATCTCACCTGGCCCTTCTGCACACCCTGCCATAGATTCAGATCGACGAGCTGTATCCACATGCAACTCCTGCCTACACATCTGGATGTGTCCCATCCCCTGCAAGTGCTGGGCTCCAAGGAAAGGTAAGCTGTAAACCATCATGCTGTCAATCTCTCCCTCTTCTAGTTTTCAGTAGACTCACAGAGATAATCTCATTCAGCCTCTTCCCTCAGACAGGCTGGACTGATGGCATCCTGCTCCATGCAGACAAAACAGCAGGAGAAGTGGCTCAGTGTAGAGTGATGTCTGTCAAATTGGGCACTTACATCTTAGGAGGAGCTGTAACTTTTAATGATGCTAAGGACAATGGCAATTCTGATGGAAATTATCTCTGTAGCTACAGTTTCAGGTGGGGAATTTATTGGCAGGAAGCAAGAAAGGGAAGAAAGTTTGAAAGGACCTGATGAATAAATTCGGAGGCAAAAATGGCTTCCACATTACGGCTGAGGTGGGAAGTCATAAACCAGGGGAGAGGAATAAAAAAGGAACTGGGATAGCATCCATCACAGATACTCCTGGAGGAGAAATTAGAATCATTTTCATTGTTATTGAAATTGCCTGTGATCTCAGGCAGATTAGCAGAAGATTGCAAGAAAATTCAGAGGGAGTTTTCAGCTGAGCAATTTTGCAGGTGCCAAACTTGTGGAGAAGGAGCTGGTGAAGAAGTCCCACCTGAAGGTGAGACTGAAACCTGCCCACTTCTCCTCTTGCCTGCTCACTTGGCTTTCACTATTAGCAGTGCATAAATAACCATGTGATTTATGTTAAAAATTTGGTAAATTGCTCTTGTACGTGCTGATACAAAAACCCACAAAGGGCAAAAAATGGTCTCATTTTTGTCACTTGCTTAATAAAATAAAAATCATCCAGACAGCTAGTGGAGATACAATGTTAATTAAATTACAGAAACTGTAACCACTTGGATTTCCACAGGTAGAAAGTTGTTCAAATAAACAATGTGTTGAGTAATTACAGACAAGCACACACACTGAAAACACCATCAGGTTGCAAATGACTTTGCAACAGGAAAAAGTCATTAGATAATTTATCTGCAGTGAAAAAACTGGAGCTGCATCCTGCTTATATGGAGCACTAGCAATACAAATGAACTTTGCCATCCAAAAATTGAAAATGCTTGCACTACACTGCGGATTGGCTAAACCAAGGACTTGGCTTCCAAGAAGCAGCAGAAGCAGATGCTGAGATCCTGTTTTTAAGGGAGCCCTCAACACACACACAAACATTACTAACATAAGAGTCTTTCCAGCGTGCTGGTGACCAGGCTTGGATTCTGGAGATGGAAAGGCACAAGGATGCTCTAATGGCCCCAGGTGGTGTGTTCCTCTCCTCCCCTCATTCCCAGGCCATGCCTGCCCATAACCAGAAACAACATTATCCTTGCCATCCTTCTGTAAACATTCCTGGGGAGCTCTACAGATCAGTAGGGCAGATGAGGGGCAAAGAAGATGTGGTTCAGCCTGGATAGCCTGGGCCCACATCTAATGAGTCAGGGTTGTGATGGCTTTAGGAGCTTTGTACTCATAGATCTGCTCTATGCCACACAATTTGATGAGTTTGAAAGGCCCCTGGAACCATGTCTGGATCTGAAGAGTGACTCCTCCTTTAGCTGATGAGAGAGACAACCTTGAGCCGAGTCCTGGCCCCTTTTCCACCAGAGCTGTGTATCTGCAGTCTCGTGGCTGCTTTTCTCTCCCGAGAGCAGCAGCAAAGCTTTCCGTAAAAACATGACTTTGCACTTCTTACCTGAGAAGGCACTCTTTGCTTTGATACATGTCTCATTTTATTCCTTACAAAGTTGCACCTCACCTACCCTGGGGCTGAGGGGCCTGGAGCTCTCTGTTAAGTTGGTGGTAATTTTTATGACTCGATTACAATAGTTTTTTAGTTCAGACATGCCCAGTGCCCAGGGAAGGGCACTCCTTGTGAAAGGTTACAGATATGACAGATGGGACTGTGGCTCCAACATGTGAAGTGCAGCCCTGTTCAGACACAAACAAAATGTCTGTGTGTGCTTCACATTTGTTAAGCTCCTTTTAATGTCAGCAGGGAAAGTGAGCCCAGCTGGCAGCTTTCTGCTCTCCGTTCCCCCCCGGTTGGCTTTTGCAATGAAGGAGCTGTATCTGGGAGAAAGCCTCCTGGAGCAGGGGGACAGGAACCCAGGACCTGGTCAGAAAGGTGATTCCTTTTACATGTGTTTTCCCTATACCCAAGTCTGCTGTTTCCTCCTTTGTCCACTGTGAGAGATGGGAGAAGGAGTGAGGTCAGCTCCATGTACTGATAAAATACTGCATTTCTATTATGGAGGTAGATGTAATACAAGCAGTCCTCACCGGGGAGGAGATGTGGACCTTGGTCCCGTTCCTTCTCCTGCAGTTTCCTGTCTGGATTGTCAGATAGCCACAGAACTGGCCAGGCTACAGATTTACTGTGGTGATGGATTTGGGCTGTTTTACTCACGAGATTCCCAGATGATGGTTATCCAGCCCAGCTGAATGCCAACCTCAGGCCACTGTACTCATCTCAAGCTCAGAAATCAGCAGGGTGATGGACTGGTGGGTGACTCCTGGCTGCTGCAGCAGCCAAGGGCACGTGGGAGCTCCTCCTGCCCCACACTTCAGTGCTCTGTCACCCTCAGCTTTGGCCTTTCCTGGGGTCTTGCACCTCTTGTGCCTTAAGGGAAGCTGCTCCCTGGTACTACAGCAGGAGCTCCTGCATCTCACTGGCACCCCAACATACTGCCTCCTTGCCCTTGGAGGAGCTGCTCCTTCTTGAATGCTTGCCTCGGCTCAGCAGCATGCAAACTCCATGAAGAAGTATCTCACTGGTATTAAACCCCACACCAGTGTAACATCCCAGTGGGTCACTTGGGATCCATGGAGATGCAGCAGTTCACAGCAGCAGAGAACCTGCAGCTCTTTCCTAGCTGGCACCAAAGAGAAGGCATTTTCCAAATTATCCTTCCTGCCCCCTTGCATCCAGTGCTTGATTCCAGTGCTTAAACCCTCAGGAGAGGAGCCAGCAGGGTCTGGGAGGTTTCTGTCCCTCAGGGGATGCCATCATTTGAGCACAAGCTGGGAAGGATGTGAACTGAAATGGGTTTGAACGGGTTATCTGTGATGAGAGAATACACTGGGGTCTGCTTACAGAGGGAGCACACTGGGCTAACCCTCTGTCACAAAGGTTTTGCTGACTGGGATGACCACAGTTAACAGACTCAGAGATTCCCTGCTTCCAGGAGCTGTTTCAAAGCCTATTGCTTCTCCAAGCATACTGATTTTACTGTAATTCCCAAAGAATCACCTCTGAAATGACCACAGAACAGAGTAAGGAAGCCTCACGTATCCTTATTTCACAGCTAGATTGAGCATTGTCACTGCATAACTTACCTAATTATAGTTTTTAAAACTGTAACTGGACTAACTGGCTGATGGAGCATGATTTTCAAGGACTACAGTTCTGCACAGAGCACATTCCAGTGGCAACAAACACATACCTGCACTTCCCCTTGCTCTGGTAGGAAATAGTTTCCTAAAAAACCTTCTCACCAATGAGCTGTGAATGTTTCTAAGGTTGACATCCTTCTTCCTAAGATGATGACCTGAGGACCTCCTGCTCATCAGCTTCACAGAAGCACCCTGGGTGACAAAGAGCTTGGGAGAGCCAAGGGATGAACAGTTCTCTCCTTGGCCCCACTGAGCATTGTCTGACACAATAATAAAGTCTCAGACTTGACTTTACCACTCTTGGAAAGAGCTGGTAACACCTGCATGTATTACATACTCCATTTTTTTAACAGTAAGGCTGCAGCAGCAATGGAGGGAGGGCAGGGGAAGTGCCAGAGCTTCTCTGGCTGTGCAAAGATATCCCCTCTCTTTCAGCAGCTCCCTGGACAGCCCCCACTCTGGAAGCAAGCAGAGCCAATGGGCTATTTCCTGGAGTGAGGCACTGAAAGCCCAGCCACAGCTCTGGCAGTACAAATGTTGGGCACACATTAATTCCTGTGTCATATTAACTGGAAAAATACTGATCCCTTGGGATTGCATGTACAAGCTGAGTTCTGCACTGGGCTGCTGCACCGTGACTAAAACAGGGGATTTGTGCTCAGTTCCTGCTGATTCTGAATTGTGGGGATGCTCAAGTTTTGGGTCTCACTGATTTTCAGTGGGGAGCTCTGAGACAGACTGTGTCTAGCACAGCCAGCATCACTGAGCTCTGAGCTTTTGGGGCCTCCCATGGATTACTGTGATCCAGGGAAGAAAATTCCATGGATTTTTTTAGCCAAATTTCGAATAAAGCCCACCTTCTTTCACCTATTGTAATAATATATTTGTGCATGATGTGATATAAATGTTACAGAATCAGTAGCTAAGTACGTAGCATAATTTTAAAAATAGGTTTCACTACAGATCAATATGTGACAGGCCTATGTATTTTAGTATGTTTTCTTGGTACAAATTATGACAGAAATACAGTAAGTCAGTAATTTTAGATTCCTTTGCATAGACATTGTCACTGTAATTTTGCCAGGAGGGAGATAATAAATCATACTTTTCCATCTGACTGATGTTCTGTTTCCCCTGTCTGATTTCAATGGCTGTATGCTATCTTCAGAGCTGGCATTGTTCATGGCTCCTTCTATTAAAGCACAGGCACGTTATTGAAATTTCTTTTGTATTATGATTTTCTAGCCATATGTGAAATTGCAGAACACACAAGAAGAAGAAGGGGAAAAAAAAAGCCCCACTTGTTTGAGTCATAGTAGAAAAAAAACAACCCTGCTGCACACATCCTGGAGAGAAAAGTGCCAATATTAAAATGGGGGCCCCATGCTGGCCCTCTCCACCCAGGGCTGCCACACTCCTGTTTCTCACCTAAGAGCACCACCCCATCAGTAACACTCTGCAACACTGCAAGTGCTCCATTCATATTTGATAAGCTTGCACTCCTAGGCTGGATACCTAGTGGTCTGAGCCAGGCTGTTGTTTACACCATTTAATTTCTATTTCTGGCACAGTTCTGGGGGTAGGGAATCACTTTTTGGTTTCACTGCCTCCTTTCCTCCAGCATCAGGAAGGATACACTGCATTTCAGGGGCTGAGAGATGCTGGGATAGCAGCTGCATACCTGCCTGCACGTGCCTTTTGATGAGAGGCCTTGCTTTGTTCACTTATATTCAGATAATTGCATTAATAAAACATTTTAAAGAGCATTAACAAAGGAGAAGGAGGTGCCACTACTCTGAAGTAAAGGTTTCCATAAATGAGCTGAGAATTAGTGTATGATAATGCTATGCTTACACAGTCCCTCATATATTTTGGGTTCTGATTACACCCTGAAGAACCCTGCTAGAGCTGTGTCCCTACTGTTCAAAGCGCTGTTCAAGAAAACATAAAGTCAGCTAGATACAAAAACCTCCACTAAAGGATTACAGGTGATTTGTGGACAAAACAAAGCAATGAACTTAAGATATAGTGGCAGGGAACAGGGGAAAGAAAAAAAAAGTAGAATTTAAGCAATGAAATCCTGGCTCTTTTCGAGTCAGCAAAGATTTTGCCCTAGATGGAAATATTTCACCTTTCCTGCTTTTTTTATTGGAGGTCTTTTTCCAGTGTGGAGGAAAAGGGCAAGGGCAAGAACAAAGGTTGTTTCAGGTTGTTTCCTATCCACCCTTGTGCTGATGCAAAGGACAAATATTTGGGCATCATCTAGGGACTTTTCCAGTGAGGATAGGTTTGGGAGGAGTGAAGGTGGAAGGGGAGAGGACAAGGAAGTGGAGAAGTCATTAGGAAGGGCAGGCAAATAAAGGCAGCAGCAGAGGAATCAGCACTGCTAGAGCCAATGGCTAGAAGAAATTACAGCTCTGCACTTGGCAGAAAGGAGGACAGCCACTGAAGAGCAACCAAAAAATGTCTGGAGTGCTTTCCAAGCTCAAGTTCACAACTGCAGGTTGAAGGTGCTCTTCTCACTTGAACATCGTCAGGAAGGCTAAAATCTCCTGTGCTCCTACCCAAAGGATAACTCACGCAGCGTTCTGCCAGCTAACACACATATTTTAGTGTCTATGCTTAGGAAATTTCTGCCACTTGCTTTGAAGCACTGTGCTCACCCTCCTGCAGGGACAGGGAGCAGTCCCTGCCTGCCAGTCTAAAATGGAGAGAGTATTTCAAGATGTCAGCTTGACAGACTCTTGTGAACTGGCCATTTATCTCCTAGCAATGGCATTTTGCTACATATCCAGAGGTCTGCAGAAGGTTATTCTGGATGTGCCTGTGCTGGGTGATGAGAGACCTAGGAAGTTCAGAGCTGATTACGGACTTCCCAAACTGACAGCCCAGTCCCCTTCCAGTGGCTCCTCACTGTGGCTACAAATACCCCGTAACCACGCCATAATTCATTCCATTTCTCAAAGGTGTGTGCTTTTCTGCCCATAAGTCATGCAAGAGAGCAAAAACTAATCAGCACTTAGGGAAACTGTTGCCTCAGTGACATTTGCAGGATTTCTCCATCAGCTGCCAGTGAACATCCGTCACGCTGGCAGAACACTGTCTCCTTAACTTTACATCAGCTGCTGGCTGGGGACAGTAATTTAAAACACAACTGTGTGTACTTACAATAACCAAAGCCAATCTCCATTTGCTTGTCTTCTGTCTCTGTGAAGAAAAGGGAGGGTTAACAACCTCCCAGAAGGATCTCTGCTCCTACAGGTGAGTGCAGAGCACTTGGGACTCAGACCTTAACCTCCAGGACTGAAATCAAAGCAAGGATGATGAGTGTAAGAAAAAGCAGCTACCCAGTGACCCTGAGAGTCCCTGCCAGATCCCTCTGGAGAAAACAGCCTGAGACTTCCAGCATCCTTCACACCTTCCCTGCAGCCACCACAGCTGCCTTCACTCCTGCTCTGAGATGGGCCAGTGGGGACCTGAGAGACCACATTTGAGTCCAACAAAGGGAAAAGTAGAGTGTGATGATCCCAGGAAGACCCACCAGCCCTGCCTTCTCTCCTGCTCCACAGGTATCAGAATCCTGACCACCAGGCATCAATCTGTATTTTAGACACATTTGAATCCGATCATGACTAACATCAGAGACTGTGCTGGCCTTTTCTGCAGGGGGTTCCAGGTGGAACCACAGCCTCAGCTGAAGTTTGGGGTAAGTCCCACTGAAACCAGAAGGTGAGGCAGGCTCTGTACAGGCAGCTGGGGCCCCAAACACACCAACATCTCCCAGGATCCATAACAGACCTATGAAGATGCTACACATGGTTACTAAGCCATCTGTCAGGGACACAAAATTTCACAAAAGGGTACAAGAAAAACTCTTAATGAGTTTGGATTTACAACTGAACTTCAGTTCAGCATTTCAGTTGTACATTTTAATGACTGAGGGGCACAAGTATAAATATTTGGACAGCTGTCTAAGCTACATGGCTTGTTGACATGTTTGTATTTTGTGCTTAGGACTGTTATGACACAAAAAATCAGATGTACAAGATCAGTTCACTAGAAGAAAGCTAAATATTCAAGAAATGGGCCTTTGTAACTACTCCTTTACCCTGAGAGCATCACAGTTACTGCCAGTGGTAAGAAAAAAGATTAAATCACATTCGGATTTATCATCCCAAACCTAAGAAAAAAATCTAGAAACATTACAAGAAAATTCACCCAATTGGAAACCTCTCACAGATTTTGATATCCTAGGAAAAAAAATTCAAAGAGAAAAAAATTAATCCAAATTTGTGAAAGATCAGGCAGCTGAAATTTCTACAAGATGAGTCAGTCCTGGCACACACACAGACACACACTTGCAAAAGATTTTTAAATAGAGGCTAATTTCAGCTGAAACTCAGCAGTGACAAGCACTTCTATAGATGACGATTTGGAACCTACATACCAGCAAAAGTAAATCAAATGGGTGAAAGGGTTCTGAGACCACATAAAACAGTGCCTCTGTTTCCACTGAAAGCAGCCTGGGTTTGAGTCAGAACAGCCTCTCGTCTTTGACTTCAGTGTCTGTGCAATGGATGTGAGAAAGTTTGCAGACCTTATAAATTCAACAGGATGAGGGAAGAGTAGAGCTCAGAGCCTGTAAAACCTATGAACTGCTCAGGATTTCATCTGCAGAGATTGCAGGTAAAATCTTTATTCTGTTGAAATAAACAGCAAAATGCTTGGATGCCTCATAAAGTCAAGACTTCCTAGCAGCAGCTGCTTCTTGAATCGGGAAGTTCTGTCTTTCCTATAGAATTTATAAAGTCATAGTTCACAGGTGCTTCTTTTTTCCCCATGAAACACCCTGGGAGTGATCTTCCATTGTCTGACTGTCCTACAGTGCCTTGAGGGAAAAAGCAACTCACTGTTTATTCTAGGTAAACACAGAGATTTCTAAAACACTGGTTTCTGCCCTATTCCGCAACGTATTGAGCTCTCAGCAAAACACAGGTCTAGGTCAGCTAAATTAAGTGTGAAGGATCTGACATCAGTGCTGGACAGAAGGTTACTGTGTGTGGCAGTGGCGTGACACTGTCTACTTTGTGCTTCTCTGAGGGTACTGGAACCTTGCTTTCCACACAGCATCCCAAGTATTTGAATACAACAAGCAATGAGCCAGATAGCTCCTAACTCTCTCCAGTAGCCTTTCTTCTCTGAATTCTGTTTTCCAAGAGTTTAAGCTGTTATCAGGATGAAATTATTTCTTTCAGGAAAAGTGATTACTACTTTTCCACTTAATTCACACTCAAGAGATATTTTAATGACAAGATCTATCTCTCCCACTGAAATCTCTTCAAAGAGTCCTTATAAATGTCTGCTTCCTAAAAACGAGTGCTTGTACTTCTCACATGAAAACCTGTCCACCTAGGTGGGATATCTCAGCACCTGACAGCACAGCAGTAAAAATGGGACCACTGAAGTGTGATCATGGGATAAACCTGGGCTAGGCCTTCCCAGGGCAAGAAGAAACTGTTATCTGAGCAGTTCACAGGATCAGCATCTTCACATCCCTCAGAGAAGCAAAGCAGGTTGATCAGGGTGGCCCTCAAGGAGATGTTCCCCATACATCTGCTTTACCTTGTCTTGTGACACTAAACTGTCTTGCCTGGACTCAGTGGCTCCAGTTTCAGACAAACATACACCACATATGATAGAAGGAAAAGGAACCACTAAGTGCTACCTTCCCTGAAAATGACAATTTCTGTGAAAAAGGGAATTGCCATCTATGTCACCGAGAACTGGTGAAGTACACAGAGCCATTTGAAATTATTTTCATTGCAGGAAAGACAGTAAACTGGCCAAGTGTATAACAAAACCAGGCACACAGCCATTAAGAGTTACAGGCTGGTGTTAATTATGGAGGCTCAGCTCTTAAAGTCATGTGACCTGGAAGAACAAACTTGTGTACCTACAGCTTCTACAGCCCCTGTTCTTCATTGTGAAATGCTGTTTTCCTTAGCAGAATTGAAAGCACGTGATCAGACTCATTAGAATGAGAACTGCAGGTTGTGCAATGGTTTGGGAAAATACTGTCTTGTTTTTAAGATATATTTCAGGATTTCTTTGTGACAGTCCTTACATGAACTCAACCATTACAATGAAACCCCACACTTCTCATTGCTTGAGATGCTCATCTGCCTAGGGGTTCATCTTCTCCATTCCAGACAGCCTTATCACAGTTGAAATGGAAAAATTAAACCGAGTTTACCATCTACTCATTTGCATGCTCATACAGTTATGAGTAACAACTCTCAGTACCATGCCATCAATGTTTTTGCTATCCCAGTTGCAAAAGGGGTTCTCAAAAGGCACTCAGTACTGGTTTACACACCCTTGGCAGCCCAGCATGACCCATGCTATGCACAAAGCAGGCAGATGCAGAGGGCTGGCAATTCCTACAGGGGCTTTTGACTGACCACTGGCCTGCAGGGAGTGCACATAAGGGGGAGGTCATAGCTTTTACATGAGCCAGACCTGCATGACAGCTAAAAATGACTTCAACTTCAGCATTCATCAATGACAGTAAGCAAATACTGAGTGCCTTTGAGAGGTCCCAACAAAAAATACAATTCCTAAAGCACACTAATACGAAATACTGAAGAAAGAGTTCCGTACCTTAAATTCCTCCAAGATTTTGTAATTTTTCCCATGATATTCACAAAAGTTTTTCACTTCTTTGCATTCTGGACAGCATCCATTGTGTTCCACTTTTGTGCACTTTGGGTGGATTTTAGGGCATTCTGGCTGATCGCAAACAGGTCCATCCTCAGTACAGACACAGGGACAGTTGGAATGTCCTGGGAAAAAGCGTTCTCCCAGTTTGTACACAAAGCCACTGTCGTCCACACAGCCCTTCCCCCGGTAATCATCAAAGATCAGATTGTCATTACTGGAGGTCTGATCCCCTTCATCAGCAGGGTAGTCTTCATGGTTGATGGCAGCTGGAGTGACCAAACCAGGGAGCACAAACAGAAGTATCCAGGCTTCATGGATATGAAGAGCCATCCCCCTCCTCAGCTTCTCCATGGGACCTCAATGCCACATACAAACAATCGCTTCCATAGGGAGACCAGTGTTGTGGTCTGAAAACAAACCTGTTTTAAGTGAGAAGTGAGAACAAACTGAAGTTCAAGGAATATTGACTTATAAAGGTCATTGTTTCAACCAGCACCAAAGAATAAATCTGAGTTTTTAAACTGCATGGATAACTGTCACTGTTTCATTTGAATGAAACCTCTTCTTAATTATTAGCAAAGAGAATAAAGCATGTGAAATACCTAAATTAGACACACGTGCCTGGAAGCATATGACCACAAAATATCTCTGAAGGAATGGTGGTTCACAGAATCATCCAATTTCTACTTCCCTCATTTTTGCAGTTGAGTTTTTGGATGCACCAGAAATTAAATCAGCTGCCTGAAATCACACAGTGACGAGCAGCTCAGGGGGTTTTGAAGCCAAGTTTAAGAATGGTCTAAACCTCCTATGGTGGCCACTCTCCTTTGGTGCTATGTATGGAGCATAGCCCACTTCATTAAACTGAGATGGGAAACCTGATCTGAAAAAGGAGTTAAACATAAACTGTTGTCAGTTCTGTGTCTGATCTGAAAGACGGTGCTGGGTTAAACCTGGGCTGCGAGAGGTGGAATAGTACAGAATCTTATTTACAGCATTTCTGAAGAGGGACCTCCTGGACTACCAGCACAGCCCAGCCAGCAGCAGGTACGTTTAATCCTGACAGAAGCAAAGATGCAATTCACCTTCTCCATTATTCAGCATTTCAGTAATTCCCAGCAAAAAACGTGGCGTGCAGGACGTTAAATGCCTGCATAATGCATGGAGCCGCTGAAATGTGTCGGCCTGATTAAGCCGGAGCCTTTCTAAAACTTTGGGAGCGATGCAGCATGGCCCCACCTCCGCTAAGCTGTGCTGAAGTGGTGGAGTGAGGATGGACCCCGGGAGGAAGAGGGGCTTTGAGTGACCCTCGGCAGAGTCGGCACCAGGCGAAGGCTCCGTGCTGGTGTCTCGGGAGCACTTCTGGCTGCCCAAAGTGCCACATCACTGCCACCAACCTGCCCACACACCAGCACACGGCCAGTGCAACCCTGGCAGCAACCTGGCTTCTGACGCCTCTTAAAAAAACTGGGCAAAGTATTACAGGAAACTTTTAAACGAGATGGAAAATCAGCATTACACAGACTGCAGAACTACGGAGGTAGATCCTGGCACAAACCAAAAAAAAGGACTGTTGGGGTGTGTGTGTTATCCCTTCTTTTCCTCCATTCCCCGAGCATGCACACAAACAGGCACACGGAGTCTACACAAACATGCATTAACCTACACACACAGGCAAACACGCACTCCCCTCCACCCCTCGGGGAGACATTTTTAAATATTGGCATTTTTGGTGGACTGCAGATGTTCAGCAATTAATTCTCCCTTAATTGAAGCAAAAAAGCAGCAGCAGGAGAAGAAAGCTTTAATCCCAGAGAAGCAGCCAAAGGATCCTGTTGACAAAGCAGTTTTTCCGAAGCCACAACAGAGGGAGACACCGGATATTACACAAGCTTTATCAAATTCGAAAAGATATCTTCTTAATTGAAGTACTAGCTGTGTTTCCATCACAAGGACTATGCACCCTCTTGTTACTCCTATCAGCAATATCCACTGTAACACGCTGTCTGGGAATCCAGCGATTCATGCAGATACGGCTGCTTTGCATATCTACAGAGCAGAGAATCTCCCCACCTAACGCTACAGGTAGGTTGCAACACTGCAGATTTGTGGGCATTAGGGGGGAAAAAAGCAGCAAACAAGTAATTAATATCTGAGTTAATGTTAACCAATTGTGAGAATCTGTTGGAGTTTGATGACAAAGCTCTCAAAACAAATGTGTGAGTGTGTATATATGTAGATAAAAGTTCTCCTCAGATCATAAATAAGAGCACTATATTTTGCTAAAGCAGCTGAGATGTCCCACAGCAACTCACAGGCACTCGGCTCTGGAAATCAGACAGACTGCAGACGTCTTGCATGGACACATTTCAACAAGTAAACAAATGCTGCTTGGCTTAGAATTAGTTTACAGCTTGAACTTTCTCATCATTTCTCATCCTGAGAGAGGCCAGGATCGTAGATAAGTCTCTGAAACGTTTCCATCCTCCTTCCCTCACCCCAAGTGAATAATTCACACCTACCTGATCAGGCTGGATGTGAAAGCTGAGAGGGGTCACAGGCAAACATGGACTGAAAGGTTAGAAACAGATTAGTGAAAGCAGTTCCTCCTAATCACGTTTTCGGTGTTGACTCACGGACAATCCCTTTTCCTCCACCTCCCATCGCAAAACAGGGGAGCGCGGCAGCCCAGCAACCACAACATGAGAACTGAGCTTTAACCCGGCGCCGAGGATTCAGAGGGAGCAGGATTCAGGCGGTCCGGAGGCTGCGATGCCGCGGAGAAACCCTGGTGCCAGCAGCAGAGTCATCGCGGCGAACTTGGGCTGCATCTCCTCTGGTCTCGGGGCGGGCGGCGGAGAGAAAACAACCCATCCCTGTCCCCTCCCTGTGCCCGGCNAGATGCACCAGCTCCCGTCAGATCCAGCGGCTGGAGCTCCCGTCAGCCCGGCTCCCCTCACATCCACCTTCTAGAGCTCCCCTCAGCCCGGCTCCTCTCGGCCCCGCTCCCGCTTCAGATCCACCGGCTGGGGTTCCCCTCAGCCCGGCTTNAAGCTCTCAAAACAAATGTGTGAGTGTGTATATATGTAGATAAAAGTTCTCCTCAGATCATAAATAAGAGCACTATATTTTGCTAAAGCAGCTGAGATGTCCCACAGCAACTCACAGGCACTCGGCTCTGGAAATCAGACAGACTGCAGACGTCTTGCATGGACACATTTCAACAAGTAAACAAATGCTGCTTGGCTTAGAATTAGTTTACAGCTTGAACTTTCTCATCATTTCTCATCCTGAGAGAGGCCAGGATCGTAGATAAGTCTCTGAAACGTTTCCATCCGCCTTCCCTCACCCCAAGTGAATAATTCACACCTACCTGATCAGGCTGGATGTGAAAGCTGAGAGGGGTCACAGGCAAACATGGACTGAAAGGTTAGAAACAGATTAGTGAAAGCAGTTCCTCCTAATCACGTTTTCGGTGTTGACTCACGGACAATCCCTTTTCCTCCACCTCCCATCGCAAAACAGGGGAGCGCGGCAGCCCAGCAACCACAACATGAGAACTGAGCTTTAACCCGGCGCCGAGGATTCAGAGGGAGCAGGATTCAGGCGGTCCGGAGGCTGCGATGCCGCGGAGAAACCCTGGTGCCAGCAGCAGAGTCATCGCGGCGAACTTGGGCTGCATCTCCTCTGGTCTCGGGGCGGGCGGCGGAGAGAAAACAACCCATCCCTGTCCCCTCCCTGTGCCCGGCGGATCTCCTGCGGCTCCGGCTTCGCCTCGGCGGGGGAAGGGGGGGAGCGATCGCG
>VZRX01018601.1:87692-99575 GCA_013398075.1 Notiomystis cincta | reverse complement strand
TCCTCAGCCCGGTTCCCCTCAGATCCACGGGCTGGCTCTGCTCAGCCCGGCTCCCGTCGGATCCGCGGATTGGGGCTTCCCTCAGACCCTCCGCGCTGTCCAGCTCCGGCTCATCGCCGCTGCCCCGGCGGTGTCCGGGAAAACATCCCCCACGGCCGCACTGTGGAAACTTCGCCTCATCTTCCCACAGGCGGCTGCGCCGGGGAAGGGGCGCCCGGCTCCTGTGGCTCGTGCTGCGCTACATTAAAAATCAATCTCCTTGCAATTCGGCTGCGCTGGCATTAGGCGTCATTGTAAAGCTGCTTCTCCAGAAACCACCAAAAGAGAGATTCTTGGTGTTGGGGAAAACACGGTAACGACAGAAAGAGGGAGAAATTTAGGGGTTTATTAGGATAAAGTGGCAAACAATGCTCCGTTTGGGCGAATACTCCCCGAATAGTGCAAACATGAGCTAGGAACCTATAAGTGCACACTGCAGTTGTCACGCCGCTCTCGTGGAAGGCGATGAAGGCCACGCGTGTCACTGTGCTCGGGTCCAGAGGCAAACCCTGCCATCGGTGCCCGTGGAGAGCAGGTGATCCTGGCCACGGAAGCGCACGCAGCGCACCTCGACCCCGGGGCCGCGCAGGGTGGAGAGCTGCCCCACGGCCAGGCACAGCAGCTTCACGGAGCCCTCGCTGCTGGCCAGAGCCACCACGCCACCTGAAACACACAGCAAAGGCATCCAGGTTGGCAAAGACTGCATGGGACAGCGGCACTGGAAGTTTTGAGAGGGTGGCTTTAAAGACGCACACGTGTAGTCCTGTTTTCTGAGATAAATTAACAGGAAGTTGGAGGGATCACTAACAATGAGATTGGATTTTGGAAGAATCAGGCCAATCTGGAGACCTCATGTTCTCCTCACAAGGAGCCTGGCTATTTTGACAGAATCACAGAACCTTCTGAGTTGGAAGGGACCCACAAGGATCATCGAGTCCAACTCCTGGCCCTGCACAGGACACCCTAAGGGTCACACCATGTTCCCAAGAGTGTTGTCCAAATGCTTCTTGAATTCTGTCAAGTTTGCTGTTATGATCATTCCTTGGGGAGCCTGTGCCCAGTGCCCAACCACCCTGTGGTAGAAGAACCTCTTCCTAATATCCAGCCTGAACCTCCCCTAACACAGCTTCAGGCCATCCCCTCAGGTTCTATCACTGGTCCCCATAGAGCAAAGATCAGTGTCTGCCCCTCCTCTCCCCTTCACAAGGAAGTTGCAGACCCTGATGAGTCCTCCCTCAGTCTCTTCTCCAACTGAACAGACCAAGTGCCTTCAGCCACTTCTCACATGGCTTCCCTCAAGGCCCTTCACCATCTTTGTTGCCCTTTGCATGCTCTCTGATAGCTTAATAATTTATTTTATGTTACACTGACCAAGACTGCACACAATACTCAAGGTGGGGTTCACCAGAGCAGGACAGTCACTTATATTTGGATGCAATTATTCAGGGACAGTATTCAGACACTCAGACTGAGCACCAGAGGAGTAGCTGCTCCCCTAATACCTGGAGGTATCAACATCAGTGCTTTTGACACTGCTTTTCTTATACCACTCTAGGACATGAGAATGTGAGTTTTCAGCTGAAATTCCAAAAGGCCAGGCATCTAACTGCTAAATCAGGTTCTAAGGAGTTCTCAGTTTCCATGCGCTTTTTTTGCAAATCAAATGGACTCAGTTTTCAACACTTTTCAGGAAGCAGAATGTGTTTATATGTTTATCTTCCTGCTTAAATAAAAGCAGAGGTAATAGCTGATAAGTGATATGTTTGAAGCACCTCTTACTTACCCAGCCTCCAGATAAAGGTTCTCCTTTAGAAATTAACTATAATAATCATGAGTTTCACGTACAAAAAAAAAAAAAAATCAATACATTCATTTCAAAGCTGATGTGGCCCTAACAACAGCAGGATCACTGTACTGTCAGTTGTGATCTTGGTCAAACACCTTTTTCTATTTGGAGCAAGTTCAATACACCCTCCAAATGATTACAGCTCTTCTTATGTATTGAGATTTTCTCTCTGAAAGCAAAGACATCACCAGCAGAAGAATAATTAATATTGACACTGACAAAGTCAATCTGGCACCAAGGTCATAACTTTTTTGGAAGATTATGAAAAACAGGAGATATTTTGCTATTTTTAGAACTCAAGTTATTCACCAAATAGCCAATGGGAACATTCTGCCCAACAGACGTGAGCATGGAGGAATTTATCCCAGTTGTAACAATTTAGGGCCCTGGGTGTGCCTACATGATACACAGTTTATCCAGGGAATATATTGTCTCTCTGTTCAAACTAGGTCATAACAATGATCTTTTCTGTTCTGCTCATGAAGATCTGATGGCTTCATTTCTCCATTTATCAACAGAAACATGTAGACTAGAACAGCTTACAAATGCACTGAGAATATTTAACCACAACTTATGCTTAGTCTGGTCATGGATATTTGTGCAAGAAAGGGAGCTAGGAAGTAAAGCTAACCATGATAAATATGCCCTATTTGCAAATCTTTATAACTACCCAGCTTCTTCATCTAGAACAAAGCCTGACACAGCAAAGATCTGTAGGATGGATTAGAGTGTCCAAAGCAGCAGATGTGAATATTTATTATAAACTCTCCTCCAGCAAGTCTTTGCTGACAGAAGCATTGCATATGGATTGCACTTGCAGCGAGAGTCTCCGGGCAATCGCTGGATGACTTCTCCAGGAGCCAAACAAATGCCATTTCGCCTGCAGCCTTGACACCACAACAGCTGGGCAGGGGGTTAATGCCACTTCCAGCTTCTCAAAACCAGTAATGAACCCAGTTGTTACAGAGGGAGACAGGCAGGAGAAAAGGTTTGGACAGCTGCAGTCCATTTCCAGAAAGTAAGGGCAGGACAGGGTGACAACTGAGACAAAGCTTCAGCTCATTCACTCCCTGGGTTGTGCAGGGCACGGGCAGATCCCAACCCTGCATTTTTCTACATCCTTTGCTAGATAAGACACATGCCTGAAGCAAAACCATAGCACTCATCCTGTGAGTCCATGCCAGTATTCTGACAGTCCTGGGAAACAACAAAGCCACGAGGAAAATGCAGAGGGTCAGTAAAATCAACCAGCTAGGAGGCGCAGTAGCACCCTGCACTGACTCCATCGCTAGCACTCCCTGGGAAAAGATGTAGGTGCACTAGGCAGCCCTGGGGAAGAACGAGTCATTTCACAGGAGTTTCTCCCTGAGTTAGGACGTGTTACTACTGCTGACCACGAGCACAGCCACTTCCTGGCTCAGCAGCAGCAGGATGCACGGGCAGATGCATGTGAGGGAATGCACAAAATGACAACATCTCATTTCCGTCACCCTTTATGTCAACACTGATCTACGGCCTCATAACAATTTGCTCATTATAATGTAAATTTACTCCCTCCTTCCTTCCAAAAGGAGATGTTTCATTTTGGGAAGAGGGAACAAATTGTGTTTTATTGCTCTTTCAAAATGTTCTCCAATTAGGAAAGCAAACAAAAACTACTACATAATTGTGATGCAAAGCTGTATTTTAATGAAGGATACTTACTTGTCACTAACAAAGGCATTTTGATATAACACTGGAGGAAGATAAAAGCCTGAAGAGAGGTTGTTCTTCATACCTTTGACCCAACTGTCAGGTGGGACTGGTCTATGCAAACTCACTGAACTCAGCAGTTGGGCTGATTTGCATTGAAATGAACAGATCCTGTGAAGAAGATGCAAAGCCTCCAAGACTCTGACCTCTAGATCTCCCAGCCTCTAGATCTCCAGCTCACAAGGCTTCCAGAACCTGCTCTGGATCTGTTGGTGCACTTGGCAACACAGAACACTAAAGTCAAGCTTTGCTCTGGCTGGCCCCATGCCAATCCTGAGCTCAGCCTTCTTCCTCAACCTGGCAGACAAGGAGTGATGACAAAGCACATTGCCACCACAACGAGACCCTATAGCAGCAGCCTTTGCACTAATTACAGCTGATTTGCTGTTGCTCATTGCTAGAACACAAGTACTAATTTTTCTGATGTATCCCTGTTATGTCCTTAGAATAACATAAGCTCTGACCATCTGGTCACTTGCTGCAAAAAGGATGCAGTGAGTTGGAAAAGGTAAAGAAAGGTAGCAAAGCCAACTAAAGGTACAAACAACTTCTGTGCAAAGAATCCTTACGAGGGATGGCAGCTTAGCCAAGAAAAAACTCTATTTGTGCCCTAAAATGTACTTGGCTGATGGTGCTTACTCCAGGTGTAAACCTCAGGCTTCAGTCCTTCCTTGGGGACCCACAGAGAAATGTGGAGCCAAGCCAGACCCTGACTGCCCCCCAGGGATGGTGAAACACAGGTGAAAATGCTCATCTGAATCCCATGTCACCCGGGAGCTGTGAGGCAACCAGACTCTGGAATCTCTGGACAGTCACCTTTCTTTTTGGGCCAGTCTGAATTTACTCTGAGGAATCACAGCACTTTCAGCTCCCTTTTTTTCCCAGCACTGAGTTAAGTACTATTGTAGGTTTCCAGTCCCAGTGTCCTACAGAGAAAAGCTCTGTTCTTGTCTCTGGACTGGCAATGCTCTTCGTTTTAGGCATTGATTAATTACAAATGCAGTGCTGTTGTTTGGGTTGGAAATACATTTGTACTTGAAACAATAAAAATCATCTATGCCCTTCTAGAAGAACTAGCTACTAGATGCTACTAGAACTATATCTCTACATTATTTTGATACCAGAGCTGAACCCTAAAATCATTTCGTACTTCAGAGATAGGAATATTTTAAATTTTTTTTTTTTTTTCACTTTTAGGATACATACCCCACTGTGGATAAGGGGGTAGTTAAAATTATTCTTTTATGAAAATCTGTTCTTGTAAATTTTCCAAATGTACATTAAGTTATGAGCTTGATAAAGGCCATAGCCATAAAGTGCCAAAAGAAGGAATCTGGCAAAAATCCCACCAAATTTACAGGGGTGTCCACATTGACCTAAACATGTGAACTTAAAATAAAGTTACTGTATTCAGCGAGGCTCAGTTGTGTTAGATGTAAGCAAGCAACCTGCTTTTTCTCATCTTCAAGGAACTTTGCATACCTATGCAAAGGAATCCTAAGGAACCAAAGCCCCTCTGTGAATATAGTATGAAATCCATCTCCTAATTTGAACTGGTGGATAAATTTAAAATAGTGCAGGCGTGTTGAAGCAATCTAATTTGCTACTGCATTTCTTCAGAAGACAGAACTAGACAAGATTAATTTGCTGGGTTGATGGCTCCAAATTACTTGGGGTAAAAGGAACAAAACCTGTACTTGTCAAAAGACAGTTTGACAATTCATATTTCATAAGAGCCTAACAGAAATCACAGCCATGATTACTGTCTTCTTTGTTCAATGAATTTTGAGTGAAACCTTGCCAGGACCACACCACATACTACTTTACATGTCCAAACAGCTGGAAACTGTGACAGTTTTGGAGCAAACCACTATCACTCCTCACTAGTGAGCCCTTTTATATGCCCATTAAAGCATTTAACCTTCCTTTGGGCAAATTAATTTATTAATTCTATAACATTCCATTATCAAGTACTCTGAAAAGTTCTGTTTTAGCCTGCCAGTACTTCATGTTTCTGGAGTAGTCTATCAGCTTCAATGCTAATAAAATAGTGTTGTAACAAAAGTCACAAACTCTACAGCTCCCTAGGTACATCAGGCTGAGACATTCTTCCTGATAACTGGCACTGTTTGCTCACTCCCAGTAACATTTTCCATAGACTCAGCAGCTCCAGTGAACTCCTGCTCAAAAACGGAGCAGAACAAGGACAGTGACAGATCAAAACCTCTCTTCTCTGCTTCAGCAGCTCCTCCTCTCAGAGATAACAGAGTAGCCAAGGAGCAGAGTTTGGGCAGCTGCTTTTAGTAAAAGTACAGCAGTTACTTCATACTTCCTTGCAAATAATTCCAATGTGATAACTTCCCTAATTAAAAAACTACTTGCATTGCCTAACTGTAAGCAAAGCATCCACCTTCAAAGACAAACCCAGATATTTCTGTGTTTAAATTAAAAAAAAAATCTTATGTGGATTGAAGAAATTTTGCTTATCATAACTGCATACAGAAGCCTGAGACCATTCCTGATGGCAGAGATGAAATAACATATCAAAGAAAGAAAGCAAGAAAAGCTTTGATCAATAGGGAAATGGGTTTTATACACATCAGAACCAATTTAAAGAATTCTCAAGGATCAATTTAGATAGACAGAAATGCTTCTCAGCACTTATTACCTGTGGAGGGAACATTGATCCCATCCATTGATTTCTCCTATGCATGTAGAGCAGCATCTGGGTTTGTTGTGTTTTTTTTTTTTTTTTCCCAAAGAAAGATGACCCAAAGTGGCAAGTATCAAGAAACTACTTATATTTTAAGGACTTACTTAATGGTTCAACCAATGCCATTACTCAGAACTTTTAAACTCTGTTCAAGAATAGTCAGAATATAATTTAGCTTAATTTTGGCACATGATTGTTAGTCAATGGAATGTATTTTAAGAGAAGTGGGGTTTTTTTGAACGTTATTTACCAAAGGCTACCAATTCCTTACAGAACACATTGCATCAAACATATTTTCTTTCCTGTTCCCTTTTTAAAAGGAATGTCTCTTCATGAAAATGTTATAAATTGCACAGCCCTAATGGATTACATTCCCTCTAAATTAAGGTCTTTTGTCATTATTGGAGCTGCAACCATTTCCATCATCATGAGGATCCCTCAGCCTGGAGTCTCCTAGGAACTGGGCTCCTCTCAGGTGAGGCATGAAAGGTAAAAATACCCAGTCCCTCCCTTCAGTAATCTGGCTAACAGTTAATGTGCTTGCTTACATAAAAGTAAATGGAATATTTACAAGGGCTGCAAACTATGATTGCAGTGGCTGTAGATAAAATTCTTCATTACTGTCACACTAAGCAGAATATTTACCAGGCAACTGATTTCAACATATGATAGATGGTGGACAATTTTTTTTGTTCTATAAACAGATTTCAACAAATATAACAACTATTTCTTGTACACTGTATTTTACTTAGGAATGCACGTTTTAGACATTGTTATGAGCTCCCTGTTCTCAAATGTGAGTAAAACCTCCTAAATATTCTCCTGGAAATAATGGTGACCCTCTCCTCCATTTGTCTTCACACTCTATTTAGATCTTTCACAGGACAGGGCATAGAAGAATAATCTTGAGCAGTTTGTAATTTACTTGCAGCAATTCACTAAATATTCTGAGTAAAGGAGACCAAAAGGCAAGCTGGAAAAGAGAGAAGACGTCCAAGAATCTGCTGATACAGGTGTTTAATACACTGGTACCAAAATAAAATCCTTTTGTCATTCTCTCTAGTGACTTTTTTTCTTTCCTCTTTCTCAGAAGTATTTAAATAGACATAGATTTGGCAAAGTATATTAGGGAAAATTAGCTCAGAGTGCACTTAAGCTTGTGACTCACCTTCTGCATGTGAAGTCATTAAACTCAGTGCAGTCATGTGCTCAAACGAGGCAGGATCAGGGCACCACAAACAGAGCCATGACTGCAACAAGGACTTACAGCACAAGGTCTTGGAGTGAGCAACCTCACTTCTGTTTGGCTTTCAGCAGGACAACAGTCAGAAAGGCAGCGTTTTTAGGCTGAGTACAGCCATGTGGTGCAGGTGTCCTAGACCCAAGCATCATCAAAAGGTAATAAGAGAGAGTCAGTGCAAAGAAGTTTCTCAAATTATTCAATAGACATTTACAATGGTGAAAAGCTATTCCCCTGGAACACAGAAAAACCTCAAGTTACCCAAGGAGTGTGTTAGCAGATATTCAATTCACGCCTTTAAAAATCTGCATGTAGAGATCTGGCCTGGCTGATAAATGAGTGGAACAGGATGCAGCCTGATGCATTTCCCTCCAAAGAGAAAAGCTGTGGAGTAATGTTGGCTGATGGAAAAAGAGGACTTCTCTTAACTTCTTACTCTGTGGAACTGTGACCTAGATGAAGGGGCATTATTCCTGGAGCTTAAACAGATCTCAGAACTCGACAAATCCTTTTTCAAGCAAGAAATCACCAAAGTTACTCAGAGCAAAAAAAGCATTTATCTGATAGAAGAAAATCCTTTATATAAAAGAACTTAAAGCCTTTTTATAAGGATTTCTAGACTCAGACCATTACTGTAAAGCTCCCTTTCAGCTGGACTTGAGCTTGTTTATATTACATTTTATTTTTATATTACATTTTGGATTTTTAAAGTAGTTTCAAAACAAAGCAAAAAGTATTAAAGCACTAACTTTTGAAGCAGAGTCTTCAAGATGTCAAAACCTTTCTGGATGTGTTAATGAGGCATGTTGAATATATTAAAAATAGTGTATTGAGAATAAAAGGAAAATACCTTCTTGTCTAGGACTGGATTTTTGAAATGAAAATGTCTGTCACAGAAGAATATTTTTATGCACATAATAGGAAGGCATTTGTCTAGCTTTCAGTGTTCCCTAGAATACCTCTATGCGGGCACATGTGTAGGTCTGTGTTTCCAAGGGAATCTACCTTGAGGAAAAAAACTGATGAGGAAGGACCAAGCCCTTCTGGCAAAAATCCCTGGATTGCTATCAAGTGTGGGACCTCAGGCCCACCAAGCTGTTCTGAAATCAAAAATTGCAAAAGGCAGCATTTGGTTTTTAAATCACCACTAAAGGGAAGGTGTTGAGTGACACTGCATCCACAGGGAGCTGCCAGGAACCCCGGCAGGGCAGTAACAGGCTGGCTGAGAAACTCCCGAGAAGGTGACATCAATACTGGGGCTGCTGTAGTTGTGCTTGTGCTGCCCAGGGCAACAACATGACAAAAATGTCACATTTTAAGAAAGCAACAGAGGAAAAGAGGAAAGATCAGTATCATCTGAGGCTCTTCAAAAAGGAATAAATCACCATACAATTATCTGCAGGAGTTGCCAAGCTGAACCTCTGCTTGCAAAGAAAGGAACTTTCTGAAAGACTTTTTATGTGATGGCAAATACTCCAGAGCATGGTTACGGTTCACATTCAGATCCTGTTTGGAAGAACAAGCTTTTCTCTTCTGTTAAACTTGTATGTTGGAAGCAGCATGCCAAGTACTGTACTGCAAGTAACACTATCTCCAGAACACATTAGCTGTTTTCTTGGTGTTTCAAGAGTCACACTTGCATTAAATAAACTTTCATTAAGAAAAATAATACTTACTGAGAGGCTAACTGAGAAAAACTAAATCACAGCAAAATTTCTGTCACCACAAATTCAAAATTATTCTAGTTTCTGCTACAAGTGAGGTCCCTGAATACAGATTTGGGTGCAAAAACATGCTTTCCTCTGTACTTCTTACTTGGCTGCAGCTGTGTGTGTTTTAGGCATTGGTATGTCTCACTTTTAAGAATTCAGTGAAGTTGAGTGGTGTATAAAGGGATGAAAAATTCCAGCTGTGCAAGAACATAGCTCTGACTAATGGAAACACTGGTTTAAAAGCATTCAGAGAATAGAAGATAACCTTTGTATTAATGCTCTGCTCCTTTTCCTTTTCCCACTTTGAGATGCCTGCAGTCATTCAGTTAAAGCCTCCCTGATCCTCCTTCCCTTCTCAAGCGATAAGATGGATATGCTTGTGTTACAGAAGATGAGACTGGGATGTGAACACTGATTTATTTTTCCCCTGGACAGCATATGCATCATCCTTTCTATTAACTCTAAGGGAATGACCAGATGTGTAATCGCTTTTTGACACAGAGTGGTATTCATCTCATCTGACCTTGCTGTCCCTCAGTGGATTCACTTCATCCAGGCTCCTTCTGCAGCTCCCTTTTCCCAGGAGCTTCCCTGCCTCTTTGGGACAGCAGGTGGCTGCTCTGTGTGCTGACCACAGAAGGACCTCTGCAGCTCCTCGTCAGACAGCTCAGGCAGGGTGACACTAAATCCCACACAGGACTTCCAAACAGGCACCTCAAAGACATTTTCAAAGAGAATTCCCTAAGTCACACTGGCAGACGTGTAAACCAGAGCATGCAAATGTACCTAGGCACCTGTACCCATCCAGGGGCTTAAATACCATCAAAAGCCAGACTTACATAGGCAATGACCTCCATTAAACCCAAGTCTTAATCATTTGGTGCAACTCTCACGCTGTGGCAACAATCCATAATTTCAGTAGAATTTGATAGCAAAGTAGATCGTGTGCATCGTCAACATTTTGTAACCCTATTAACTCTGAGATAATGGACTTGTCTCTGCTATATTTCTGAGCTTATTGGAATGGACTGTAATTAGCACTTTCTCTTTTTTTTATACAAATCTCTTGACCCTCAGAGCCAGTTCTTACACCACAGCTAATAACTGCTGCAGGTGATCAAAGCCTGAGATGGTGGTGGACTAGAAGACAAACTTCAGTTTACTTCCAGAGTTAAGCATGAGTCATGAAAAATACTGCTTCAGAGAAAAAGCACTTTTGAGGGAAAGTAGTATTTATTTTGCTTTGCCTCAAAAAGTTCTGCTTAAAGTGTTTTATCTCTGAACATGCTCCTTAAAGAGAGGTTGAGTGTCCTTATGAGCCCAGACCAGAGCAGCTCTGGCTAAACATTGTGGATTCCTAATGCTTTTTGCACTCATCAGTCTTCCCTAGCAAATGAACAGGAAACACTTCTGTTTTGTCCTTAAAGCCAGTTTCTTGTTATGATTATTATTTCAAGCTCAGAGGATGATCTAATGTATGTGGATTCTGGTTTCTGTCAAGACAAGTCCTTTGCTGCGTGACGCTCCTGGGACATGGAGGCTCATGTGGGGCGGGTGGGAAAGCCAGGCTTGGCTGTGTGCCTCCGGCTTAGCCTGAGGTTCCCCTCCTGACTGTGCAGTGTCCATCTGTTGTAGCTGTCTGGGCACCTTCTCTGGTGACTGGGAAGAGATGAGTGGGATAAAATGTGCCCTGCACATCCCCAGTCTCTGTTCACTCCATAGCTAGCTTGAACAAAATATCTCATTTTTAGGTGGTCAAATAGATAGGGCTCAATGCCACCCTTAATCTCAGACTTCAGCTCTCCCAACTCAAGTTGGGTTTTGTCTGTTTATAAAACTTCCAGGATAAAAAAAGAGAAGATTTTAAATCTGAATCAGTGCAGCCTTCAGATCTTGTCTACACTATTATGATAATATGAGTGAAACAGTATTGCAGAGCAACTTTTAGCTTTCTTCCACTTTACAACTAAATAGTATTTCACCATGGTAGTAAAACCAGACAGACAGACACACAGGGAGACTCTGAAAACAAAACAAAAACCCCAAAGTAGAAAATCGGGCTTAATAAAATCTTCTCCAAGTACAAGCTCCAAGACTCTCCCTTTAACTTAAGCATGTTATTGTCAATAGTGGCATTTCTATTGGGCTGTTCCCTTAACTAAACATTCCTATTACTGTCATTCCTTGGGTTGTCATATTCACTGCCTTGACAGCACAAACACTGTGCTGTAAAATCTGTCAGAGAGGCCAGTTGATTTCCTACATCTTCTGACACTTGCAGGTCTTTAATATCAGGCTGTCAGAACACCTGAGAGAAAGGAGGGTGCTTCCCTGTTCAGGGCTGTTACTGTGACTACCATCACATACACTTTAATCATTAGCCTTATACTACTGTGAAATCTTGACTTTTATGCCCTTAGAGACCCATGCCAGAAAATGCTGCTGGAATAAATCTATTGTAGAGGTTAGCTGGCTCACTTACCCATGGAGTTCTATATGAAAAATGAAGTCTTTATGTTTTACAAAGCTTATGTGGTGTTTTCTTAAACTTTCTTCTGTGACTTTTTTTTCTTTTTCTTTT